>JAFFST010050552.1:110691-122937 GCA_022414735.1 Noturus placidus | reverse complement strand
AAGTTTGAAATATCCAATAAATTTGGTTTCACTTCATGATTGTGTCCCACCTGTTGTTGATTCTTCACAAAAAATTACAGTTTTATATCTTTATGTTTGAGGCCTGAAACGTGGCAAAAGGTCGAACAGTTCAAGGGGGCCGAATACTTTCACTGTGTGTGTGTGTGTGTATATATATATATATATATAAGTGCTCATGCATTATTTTTTTATGGATTTACAAAGGGCACCAAATTAAACTACAGTCCTAAATTAAGAATATATATTCTGGTGTATGTGTGTGTGTTGGGTTTTTTTCTGTTTTGGACAAGTTTTAGGGTGAATTTATATTTGTAACACTGTTTGTGGGTTTATTTTAAATAATCAAAAAAAGGCACTGATCCGAATAATCGATCAATCTCAAAAATAATCAGCCAACTAATCGATTATGAAAATAATAATTAGTAGCAGCTCTACACCAGACCATGATTAACTGTCGGCTGCTGATTTGAGGGTCATCACTGATCCTAACAGGTTTTATGTCCCTTTGGATTTAGTGTTCTGTTATGGTTTGTTGAAGTGTGTGATTATCAGCACAATAATCCTGCCTCTTGACCCCTTTGTGAATGCTTGCACTTGAGTCCCAGAATGACTAACGACAGCAGAGCCTGCACTTTATCATCAGATTTTATGTTTAGTAAGAAGTAGATTTTCTTTTCTCTGACACAGTCTCATGCTCTCTCGTTCTATCTCTCTCTCCCGCTCTCTCAAACACATTTATTCTCTCCACCATTATGCTTATATCCGCCCATGTCTTTCTCTATTTCTATTTTAACTGTTATTATTAACTGAATTATTTCTCTCTTGCTCTGGCGAGTTGTGTTTGAGAGTCTGTGCACGTTGAGGCAACATCCGTGTAATTGATGACGATGGAGGAAAGGGAACGTGCCTGTATTTATTTATTTTTTTTATTTATTTATTTTGGTAAATAACCATCGATGCACGCTGTGTTAAATTTTTATAGGATACTGTATTTTGTGCAGAAAATCACACTGTGCTCTTGTGGGATTTTTTTTTCTCTTTTATTCTGACATGAATCAGAATTTAAGCAGCTTTTTTATTTTATTTTAAATATGGACTTATGGTCTAATGTCACTAAGGTGCATACACTTACAGGTGCATCTCAGAAGATTTGAATATCGTGGACAAGTTTGTTTTTTCCCGTATTTTTTTTTGTTTTGATCTTGATGATTACGGCTTAGTATCTCAAAATATTAGATGATTTTTTTCTTCTTTTTTTAAGATCCACCTATACTGTAGATACACTGGGCCATGATTCAAAACCCTTAATCCGAACTGTTCTTACCAACAGGCTGACCAAAAAACAGCTGCCGCCTTCTGTCATGCATTTTTATCAATCCCAGAACAAATGGCTGCCATCTTGATGCCCAGAAGGAAACCTCTATTTATTGAAGGGGATGCCATACTTTTTATTCACTTATAGTTACATTTAATATTGTGAAGCACACGAGATATTATGTCACTAAAAACAGACGTTCACCATCTATCCTCCTTTTTTCTCTTAACGTTAATAAGACATACCGTGTTTCCCCGAAAGTAAGACAGTGTCTTACTTTCTTTTTATCCCTAAAAGCCCCACTATGTCTTACTTTCGGGGTACGGCTTATATTAGCTGACCCCTCTGAAACTCCCGATACGTCTTACAATCGGGGGTGTCTTACTATCGGGGAAACACGGTATGTTTGTAGCATGTCATGTTAACCAGAAACCGTAAACCGCTCTGTGCCGAAGACCTTCTGGTGTCGGAAAAAGGGAACAACTTTACCTCTGTTACAAAGCACTGACACTGGAGACTCCTTCCAAAGATTCCACATAAACGTCTCTTTGCAGAAACCTTCACTATATCAACACAGGTTTGTTTGTTTTGGTTTTTTTTAAAATGCATTTATAGGGAGTATTCAACATGCACATCCTAAGTACAACTAAAAGTTATAACTATTTTTAAAACATTCATCAGAATGAGAGCATTAATTTAAACCTCTGATTTGATTTGCAGCCAGAGCTGCTGTCCGAGCCATACTTTTATAGAAAACAGAAAACTTTTGACTAATCAGAATCGAGAATTCCGCAGTGCTGTGTTTGCTACAGTGTAAATGGGGTTTTTTTTTTTTGTTGTTGTTGCTGGGTTCATAAGTATTTGGGCAGTAGTGTAATTTTGCCTCTGTGCACCACCACAATGGATTTGAAATGAAGCAATCAAGATTAGCCGTTTAGGAATTACAGCTTTTTTTTTTTTTTTTTTAATTAGAGTCCCTCCATTTTCACAGGCTCAAAAGTAAGTGGATAATAAGCATTTGAAAGGAGTTTAAAGGTCTGGAGTTGATCAGTAAATTGTCCAATTACTTTTGAGCCTAGAAAAATTGAGGGTCTCTGTAAAAAAAAAAAAAAAAATCAATAATAATAATTCTACTGTATTTTTGTTAAACCCATTACATTAAAGCTGAAAGTCTACACTTAAATTCCTTTTTGATTGCTTCATTTCAAATCCATTGTCGACAGAGGCAAAATTATGAAAATTGCATCACTTGCACCAAATACTTATGGACAAGATTGTACTTACTATCATCCGTAGATTAAAAATACACATTGGTGCCACTGGCTACCAACTTGATTTGGATATTGGACCAAAATAAGCTTTTCTGATTAACATACTTGAGTGTAAAGTCAGTTGTTTTTGAGTGTGCAGTCAACCAGTGCAGTGGAGCTGAGGAATCGCAGAACAAGGGCTTCAACAGCAGACACAGTGTTGTGAGGAAAATGGCAGTTGCCATCTGTGTTTCATTAAGGTCTCATTTTGATCAGAAAATTAGACATTTCGCTAAACATGCAGCTCATGAGCATGAAAAAGGGATTGTGACTTTCTTCCACTTTCTTGCCGAGAAATGACTAATGGAGACGTGAAAACAGGCGGCATCTTACACAGTGCTGTTTTTGTGCAGTGTGAATTCTGTTATTGTCTACAAGGACGGTTTTTTGCCTTAATCTGCAATCTGTAATGGCTTCGTCCTCCCTACATCACTCACTAGCTAATGGCTGGTAGGCCCATTTTGTGCACTACATACCAAATTTGACGTGACATTGGCTTTGAGCGAGACAACGTAATGTAACTGCTGAAAACGAATACGTTTCTTCAAGTGGGAGTAATAAGGTTGTGTTCATTTAAGAAAAAAATCAATTCAAAATGAAATCTTTTTGGGTGAAAAAAAAAAAATCACTTTGGCCTGAGTGGGACAGAAGTGGAGATTCAGTTCTGTACCCGTGGACTCAAAATTAAATTAAACAAAAACTAAGATTAGATTCGTATTAATTTATTTAAAAAAAAAGAAAAACTGGCTCTGGCTTTTTTCTCATCTTATGTATTTATTTAAACTAAATGGAATGCCTTCAAATGCATTATAGTCCACATAGAGAACACTGACTTGCCAAAATGGTGCATTGTGAGACCTATAAGAGTTAAGTTAACTTAGAAGGAAAATATTCACCTCTCTGTTGTTTTATATTCTAGCTTTTTGATTAAAAGACACCAACTAGGTTAATAAACAACTCATTTACTCACGCATGCAGGACTTTCCAGTGTAAAGAATCTTGGCTTAATTGTGGTTTCTTGTCTTTGTGATCTTTCAGGTGGAAAAAAAGAACTTGACCATGTGACATTTCTTTTTTGTTTTTGAGTGGTTGGATTTTAAAAGCAGTTTGCCTCTGACTCTGATTAGTCATGATGCTGCTTAAGGAAATCCAAAGCTAAGCTTGAAGACCATAGCCACATTATTATGCTTATCAGCTTTCCTTGGCTGGGATATTTTGAGAGCACAAAAAAGTACGGGTAGATAGGCACCTTCCTCTGATTGTGTTACGCCCAGTATCAGTTTGAAACGATGCTTTTGGCATGCTTCATGTATCTCCAAGTAATCATGTGATAGCCTTTACGTGCCTTTGTGTGATGGGGAAACCTAATTGGTAGGTGGCAATTGGCCAAGACTAAATTAGGGAGAAAATGGGAAATTAGGGTGAATGTTAGGAAGTGTGTGTGTGTGTATGTGTGTGTGTGTGTGTATATATATATATATATGGTTGATGGAGTGAGTGGTGATCCAGCTGAGAGAGGAGTGCTTTGTTTTGACTAAAACCGAGCTAAGATGAGGCAATTCAAGGTTTAAACTTTCAGAGGGCGAGCAAACACGTTTCAGGAAATGAGTACCTACTTGCCCATCACTCCATGTGGACCAAATTGAAATCCCTGTTGATTTAAGTGTTTTGTGCGATGCAGGACATTAGCTGTCTCATCATGTTGGAACGCTTCTGGAATTTTTTTCATTTAGGCTTTGTGAACTAGTGCTAGTCTGTGAACTAGTGCTAGTCTGTGAACTAGTGCTAGTCTGTGCAGCTGGGTGTATTTTCTGAAGATCCAAACAGAAATGTAAAAACAACAAATGTGTTTGTATTGAAACAGGAAGCAGTCTTTGTACAGATGCGGCCTTGTGCAGGTACAGATGATCAAAGGGCATTGTGTTCAGCTCTTGTGTTATAAAGCTTAAATCTAAAACCGCACATAGGGTGTGTGTTTGTGGCAGTTAGATTCTTTGTTTAACTCAGTCCCAGCAGATTATCACTCAGATTTATTAGCTCATAGGAATGCTGGGAACCCGAGCCATGTCACTATTCTAGAAGTCATGTGACACAGCCCCAGGGAGTCAACAGCATCATGTCTCATTTTGATCTTCAGTCGAAAGTGCCTTTTCGAAAATGATTCGCACATGTCGGAAGTAAGAACGCCGCATACCCAATTAACAAGTGCGTTGACCTGTTGCTAAATAAACAGTGCTGCTTTTGGTTCCCACTTTCACATCGCTTTTTGCTGTACTTACTGGAATCAGCGAGCACCAGCATGAAAGCTGCGTGATATGCATGTCGCGTATGTCTGATCTCAGCTGGACTTTTTGAAGAGCTCGCAGGATCATTTACCAAGCCGGAGTGCACATGGAATGTTTCTCAAGTAGTGCTGTTTCTTCACATGCTGAGAACTACAGTGCTGACCGATGGCTCAATGAGTCTTTGTTCAGATGGCGTAGCCCTATGGAGTTCCCTGTCAGTATAGGGACACTGATTCTTATGCCTGTTGAGTACTACTCAAAAGAGCTGGGTGACTACAAAGACGGAGCGAGGGATGGAGGGATGTACTCAAATGGGACGACGTGCCCACAGGAAGTGGGTGCACTAATGCCACCTGGTGGTGAGGCAGCACGTAAAGTGTCAGAACATTTTGTTTGGGTTTTTTCCCCCACCCACACCATGCCTCTTTTCCAATGTAGCACCACAGATATCACAACTGCATCATGCTGGAGATTGGTAATTATTTATTGTGGTGATATAGAGGATTTTAATTAGTTAGTGTTGGTTCATGCACTGCCCAGACATTTTCTCCCAACGGAAGTGAAGTCAGTGTAAGAAACTCTGGATAAAGAATCAGGCACCATGAATGAAAACTAGTTGGTGAATAGCTAAACTGGGAATGTCATTGGTATGGCACTCAGTGCCCAGAACAGTTTGGCAGGAAAAGGAAAAGAGGCTAGTGTGTGCCAATAACGAAGACAGATGGCACACATTTTGTCATGAAAGAATAGGAAAGTCCCTTTAGTATTGGTGAGATCTGAGACTCTGACTGTAGCCTATATGGCTTACTTGTGGGAGTAGGTCAGTAAACAGCCCCCTCACTGTGAATGTGAGCGCTTCCTTTCTACTGAGCACTATTGCACATATTGCTATGGTTTTGAATGCTTGCTCTATGCTTCCTCATTCCCACCTGGACTACATGACCATCACCATACAAATTTTTGAGGCCACCTCACTGAACCTCAGTGGTGCTTCAGACGTGCTGAAATAATGCAGAATCTTCTCCACAGCTAGCTCTAGTGCGCAGGATTTTGACCACAAGGATTGCCAGATTTCTTGTTCAAGAACATTGTTCTGATACTCGGTTCCTCCTCCTCCTCCGCTTCCTCCACCACTTTCTCATTCTGTTCCTCATGCCCACTCTCTTCGGTCTCTCTACAGCGCTGGCATTGCCGTTGGTTTCTACGGGAATGGAGAGACCTGCGATGGTGTTAACCGGATCACTTACTCCCTGCGCCACGCCAACCGTACTATCGCCGGCATACAGAAACTGGTATGGCTACCAAAGTGCATTCCTCTCTCATACTGCTTGCTTTGATCTGTTCATAATCATATATCATCACACACGCACATATAAAATCTCCCAATTACCAGCTTATCTGAAAACCTCGGGTGAAAGAACCTAATGGAAGTCCTGTCTATTCTGTCTGTGGTTTTGTGCTTACAGGTATTAGACAGTGCCATCTCCTTGAATGTGACCGTTGATGAGAATTTGCAGCAGTTGGAGAGCCAGTACACAAAGCACACTGATTACCTGTCGATTGTGCAGAAGCTGC
Source organism: Noturus placidus (assembly GCA_022414735.1). Lineage (NCBI taxonomy): Eukaryota > Metazoa > Chordata > Actinopteri > Siluriformes > Ictaluridae > Noturus > Noturus placidus. The sequence continues at coordinate 116,431 of JAFFST010050552.1, read as the reverse complement.
AGGGCCAGCTTGACGATCTGCTCAAACAGATGGTGGAGATCCCTTTCTGGCGCAATCCTAGCATCTCCCTGGAGGTGCTGGCCGTCAGGATCGAACTGTACGACTGGTATAGGTGAGATGCAGGACATCGTATCAATGCACCTCGTTTTTATCTAAAGCATGATGGTTTTAATGTGTAGTGTGGTGGTTCGTGTCCGTATAAGAGTGTTCATTTTGCAACAAGAAACAGGGCTTTACTCACTGTTTGGTGTTTAGCTGCAAGTATGCAAATGAGTAGAGAGAGAGACAGAGAGAGGGGAAGAAAAAAAAAAAGAAAGCCGAAAGGAATTCTGACTGTCACGCCAAGCGTGAACAGTGCTTTCTTACAGAGAGTGAAAATTAGCATTCTGCTCACTCCCTGAATCTTTCAGACTATTATCCCCATTTATATTTCTCGCCAGAAGAAACTCGTGCTAGAATTTTGTTTACGAGCTTTTTCTAACATTAAATACATGGCAAATCCGTAGATTGAGATTTCATCATCACGATGGAGAATCAAAGCTGTTCTTTTATTCAAATACATTTTTCACCCAACATGAAACATGGTCTTTGACTTGTAGCCCTGGAACTAAAATCACGGCGGCGTCTCCAGTGGGCATGAAATCCTTAAATTTACTTTAAAAAAAAATTTAAGTACCTATAGACAGCATTTAGGTGAAGTTGAGCAGACGGAAATGCTCAAGACGGGAAAATCTGACCTGCTTGTATGGCGTTAACACTCGAGCACTATATTCTCACTTCTCATAGAGCTTTCAGAGATTTCTCCATGATTTTCTAGGTGAATTGGAAGTATTAGACAAGGACTAGAGCTTCAATAATGTACAATTCTGCCTCAGAGTTAGTAATATACTTGTGGTTTCAGGTGGCTGGGCTATCTGGGTCTGCTTTTGTTCGATGTGCTCATCTGCCTGCTGGTGCTCTTCGGCCTTATTCGGAACTCTAAAGGAACTCTGATTGGGTGAGTCTGTGTGTGTGTGTGTGTGTGGGGGGAGGCCCTTGAATAGGAGTTTGTCGTGTTATACACGGTGCTCTGGGAAACCACCTTAGCTAAATTTCACATTCTTCCACTGATTTAGTGAGGAACAGTTATATACAGTGTTGGAGTAATATCGTATTGATATGTAACTTAACCATCCTTACTAGTCTGACTACCCTTTAACTATGTCAGAGGTTCTCGAGCTCAGGAGCACGACCCCGACAGCTGGTCTCCTGAGATGCAGATTGGGTCGCAGGAGAATTTTACCCGCCGTTCTTCACAATGCGTATAAACTTGAGTTATGTAATGTCTAATAATAATTCAAATTGTCTAATTATTATTATTGTTGTTGTTGTTATTATTATTTCATTAGGCTTCAATCATCATGTTAATCAGAGCCTTTACACCAGATTCTGGCTGTGCACAGAGCAACTATTTGAAACAAAATTCTGTATTCTATATTTCCTGCTACAGAGTGTGGAATCAGAGAAACGTTACAAATTTTAGATGACTGCACAGATTAGGGGTATAATGATAATTCGATTCAGTTCAATTCTCTGTATATTTTGAATCAAATTTGAATGAAGAAAAATGATGACTGAAAATAACTTTTTTTTAATCATTTTTTTTTTTTATTTCTGACTCATAAACAGTGCAAAACAATGTGCGTTTTTGTCTGTATAAAGCTAAATAAATTGAAAATAGCTATGAACTGAGGTTTAATATTGTTTAAAAAAAGTACTACAGGTGTCGGATACAGGGAAATGATTGATTGAAACATTATAAGGTCTGTAGAAGCACCTAAGGTGTCATTTTTACCGTAATTAGAGCTCCAAAGTGGGCTAAAATGACCACGTTTCGTGGCCTCATTCTCTACCACTGTAGATCGCAACAGCGCAGGGCTGGTGTCATTTAACAGGCCCAGCTTGTGTTCATTATTTTCTAACTCTTTTGGTAATGCTTTTGGTGTAAAACGGGATTTATGCTCATGAAAACATAACCTCAAATGCAATACGTGAACCTGACAAACCCCCAAGTGTTGATACCAATTGCTTGCAGTTATTTAAGGCATGTGAGAATTTTGAGCCCTTAAAATGGACTCGCTGGATAAAAAAAGCGTAAGGACCCCTGCTTTCACTACTAGACCTAAAACCTCCGGAGCCCCTTTTGACGAGAACGCGTCGTCGTAACGAGATCCTTCTCTCCGATTAAAACTCCTCAAGTCTGTAATTGAAGAGCTATATTTCCAGTGAAGCAGTTCTATGTTTCTGTTCATTTCACGATCATTTTAATAGTCCTTCATTATCAATGCTTTATAAATCCCCTTTTTACTAGGCTCTATTTTTAGCACAGGCAGGGATATTTTAATCTCTCTGAATCCGGCTATTACACAAGCTTACGCACTATGGAGCACAGATTCTAACCAAATGAAAAAGAAATATAAGAGTAATGACTAAGTTATGTGCATATCATTTATTATATTATACTTTATCCATTTTGTATTTTCTCAGTTGATTTATTTCTGTATTTATTTGTTCGTTTTATTCATTTGATAAATTTTCCAGTATATATTTATGGATTTATTTATTTATTTTTTATTTTTTTTTCATTTAGGTGTTTCCAGATGCATTCCTTTGTGTATTATGCATTCATTTTGTTGCAAGTGTAAGGAGTGTACTCCTGAATCCACTGATGGGTTTCGGATTTTAATGCGTTTTCACAAGCTTTGAACTGAATCTTTGTAAGATAATATTTATCTTACATGAGCTTATAAAGGTCCGTCAGCTTTAAAAGTTAAAGATATCTGTATCTCCTCTGTAGGTCAAGCAATTTATTTATAACTTTGGGCATCTTTACATGTAGATTCCGTTATAAAGCTGCAGTCAGCTGAGGAGATCTTGGGCCTAATCAAGTTTGCTTCCCACTGAGCATGAAGGCTTCTTTTTTCTTTTCTTTGATGAAGCCTTGTTCAAGTTCAAAGTGAAGATGCAGTGATTGAAAGACAGAGGGGAACAAGCCGAAGTTTGTTGTAAATATCCATTATACCCAAAGTTTCATGAATCATGGATGTTTCCGGTGGTGATATGTTCTTCAATTTTACACTTGTGCTTTAAAAACATTCCCTTAATTTTGCATTCAGAGAGATCATTTCTCATCTAGGCATGCAAAGATGTCATACAGAGGTGTAATAAGGGGTTTGATGTGGAATTCCTAGGGCGCCAGGAGAAGCGGAGCCCCTCTCACTTGACATGATTATACTGTGTGTAACAGTAATGCTAGTTAGAACACTCATTATTGTTGTTTACTTCTGCCTGTGTCTCTCTCTATGCAGGGTCTGTTTACTGGGCGTGTTGGCACTAGTAATCAGCTGGGGATCGCTGGGTTTGGAGCTGGCTGTGTCCTCGGTGAGTGTCTCCATGGCAACGCTAGCCAGTTTTGTGCGTGTGTGTGATTTTTCAGCTCTCTCCATTTTTCTCCTTCATATACCTGTACTCATCATGTACGGGACTGGCTGTGTTGCAAGGACGAAGATTATATAATGTGTCTTAACGTACACCCTGGGTAGTACACTACGTACAGTGTAGTGCGTTTCATAGTGCACCCTGAGGGCTAATTTGTTGCCAAAACAGACGGCTGTAACACTGTAAATGTATAGATGTCTTTAAGTAGCCTACCCTAGAAAAGTGGACCACAACACTTACTCTAGTATGGTTCATTTCATAAAAATGCACTGCTTCTTGATGCATTTTAAAACTGGACACGTTTGAAATAAAACTTTGGTCTGAGATCGTCATCTTGTTTACAATGAAAATGCTGCTTTTTTTCAGTATTATTTCCTCCTCTCTCACTTCTCAGTCACTTCTTGAAGTTACCGGTACATTGCTCGTGTATTTTCTGTCTAAAATAGCGAACAGTAGCAGGTATTTGGCGGTTTATTTATACGTGTTTGTTTTATGTAAACACTCTAATGATGTAACCTCGATAGAGGTCACAAACCCACACATACAGGTTATATCATGAGTCTCTCCTGTATGTAGTTATACATATTTCAGGACTTAATGGTAGGACTGTGTTCAACGCATTAACTTTTTTTCTTACCAATTCCACACACCCTTTCATAAATATATTATTCTGGAAAAACTGCCAGATTCCTTTTAGTGATCTCTTCATGCAAGTATATCATATGAACAATGCTAATGGATTGTCCACCGTGAGTTAAAAACAAGGATTAAAACGTTATTGTTAAAATTCATGGCCTTAAATGTTTGTAGATTATACAGGGGGTAAAAATTTATATATATATCTTTTATATATCTCTATTTTTTTTTTTTTTTTGCACAAAAAGCACAATGTACAGAGTGTATACGGTTTTGGATTGTAGCATGATGCACTTGATTTCAGAGGTAAATAATAGGATTTTCAGTACAATTTGTGTCAAATCTGTAAATATATACCGGAGGCATGGTCCGTTGAGAGCATACAGTCTAGAGAACAACGCAAATCAAGATTGTTATTGATTTTCAATTGCTTTCATGGTCTCAAGTGATTTTGGAGGTAATAAAAAAAAAGAAATACTGTATATTTTCCTGAAAATATCTGTAAAGGTGCACAAAAGGGTTGAAGTGTCTGGGTTGGGGACAAACAAATCTCTGGCTGATGATAAATGTGGTCATTGGTCTGCACTTATATAGCGCTTTTTAAAAAAGAAAATTATTTATTTTTATAAAACTTAGAGGTTCTACAAAGCGCTTTACACTGGTTTTCATTCTCCCATTCACACACACACACTTACAACAATGGTAGCAGAGCTGCCATGCAAGGCACTAGCCTGCCATCGAGAGCAACTTGGGGTTCAGTGTCTTGTCCAAGGACACTTCGGCATGTGAGTCACGTGGACCGGAAATCAAACCGCCAAACCTACGATTAGTGGACAACCTGCTCAACGACTAATGATGGTGGAAATAAAGCTTCTCATTTGGCTCAAACAACAAGGCTTTATTAGATGTGTAAATTCTGTCTAATAGCCCTTTTTGGAACGAGTCTACTGGTTTTAAGAGTCCAGGTTTTTATTTTTGTTAATCCACAGAGATCTAGTATCATAATTAAAAAGCGTTCTCGCTCCATTTTTTTGTTCAGTATAAATCAACCGTTCTAAAATTGTTTCCAGAGCTCTAGTGACTTTTGTGTGGCGCCCGACATGTACATCGCGGAAGTGGCCGAACGCTACGGAGTCATCGACAAAGGTGAGATTTCCCACTTTCACTTTTTAAATAAATAAATAAATAGTCTGTTTAATCAGTGTGTTCCTTCTACGAAAGGCGAGTCACTGGCCGTGAGCTTTGCTGGGTTGGAGAACACGGTCTTGCCCTTTCATGGTGGAGCTCACACCTGACTATTTTCTCACCATGGCTATGATATGTCATGTTGGATTTCAGAGCTAAATCATCCTCTTAGTTCATCATTCGTGTCCTACCCAAGCTACCAGCAGTCAGACATACAGTGGTGTGAAAAAGTGTTTGCCCCCTTCCTCATTTCCTGTTCCTTTGCATGTTTGTCACACTTAAGTCTTTCGGAACATCAAACCAATTTAAACAATAGTCAAGGACAACACAAGTAAACACAAAATGCAATTTGTAAATGAAGGTGTTTATTATTAAAGGTGAAAAAAAATCCAAACCATTATGGCCCTGTGTGAAAAAGTGATTGCCCCCTAAACCTAATAAC
>JAFFST010050552.1:79279-100563 GCA_022414735.1 Noturus placidus | reverse complement strand
CGATATTAATTGCAGAAGCGATATTAATTTCTTGTTTTACTTCTGTTTTTGACACAGTGATAGTGACACCACTGAACTGGATTAACCGTTTTGTCCATTTCACTTCTTCCTTGCATACAAAACAAGTCTTATTTATACACCAGTAAACAGAGGGGTCTGAAAGAGTGCAAAAGATAAAAAAAATATTGTGCAATGTTACTAAAATGTACTGTGTCTGGGTTTTATTTAGTTTTTGTTTGTTTTTAAATAAAAGCTTTGATGAAGTAAACAAACAAAGCACAAAAATAATCCTAACAAATAAACAGATACAGTGCTGCAATGGTGGTCCTGCACACAATTATCAAAACACCATGTATCGGCGGATCTGATATTACAAAACCGATATCCGATTATGGGAAAATGCTTAAATGTCGTGGAAATAAAAACCCATTATCGGTCGATCCCTAAACCCAACGTGAAGCAGCTCACAAACGAAAATGACTCATTTAAAAGTGATTTTAAGCCAGCGAAGTCTCAAAGACACATTGAGAAAATAACATCGTCGATGTATAATATTTTCTGACCTTGCTAATGATTATGTAAACAGCAAACAATGGCTAAAAAGGAATTTGAACTGAATTTGTTACTGTGAGAAATTCAGAAGTGTTGTGAACGTACTCATGATACCTGCACTGGTCTCAGTGACGCTGTATTGCGATATCCTGTATTGCGATTGTCATGTTGCGCTGCTCTGTGGAAGATGATACGTTTGTTTCCTGTGGGTGTGAGACACTGTTTTTCCCTCCGCAGGACTACGTACAGGCTGTGACGGGGCTGTGCTTTGACGGTCTGGAAGGACTGATCTACCTAGTACTCTTTTCCTTCGTCACAGCTCTCATGTTCAGCTCCATCATCTGCAGCGTGCCACACACATGGCAGGGTCGGAGGTGAGTGCTGAGAAATCATAAATCTTCGTCCTGTTATTTATCTCTCATTGATGTCCAACCACTTTGTTAGCCCATTGGAGGCACAGCACATATGGAGGAGGAATTCGGGCGTCATAAACGCATCTATAAAACCGTGACGCGCTGGAAATCCGGCTGCTCAGTACGGATAAGACGCACGTTCATATGTGTCCAGAATTCCGAGTCCCCAGCGAGCTACATATTCACACATAGACACAGCTGCTTCCCATCGTTTATAATCGTTTCCTCTTCTGGTTTTGAGGCAGCGTGGGATTAAACGGGAACAGGGTAGTACCGGATTCGAGCTTTCCATAATTAACGCAGATCTTCAATAGCAGTGGAGTGTCTCCTCCTCCATCCCAAGACGCAGTGCTAAGCACCATCTCACTTCGTCGCTGTCAATCATCCACCCAAGTGGGTTAAAAATGGTGTAGTGTTTAATTATATTAAAATGGATCATTAGCAAACGTCAGACGTAGCACATGGAACTAGACGAGAATAAACGTAACGGCATTTTGAAAGGCCAGTGAGCAGTGAACGGTTTCTCTTCTGACTGTAGTGCCCTTGTAAGATGCTGCAAAATACTGCAAAGAAAATGTCATTCCTTCTTTGACCAGCAGGGGGAGGTAGAACTGGGGGGAAAGGTGACGTCATGTACTTGCTAATGTTTATTTCTGTGTTTTTTTTTTCTATCCTTTTCTCCATCACGCCTCAAGACCCTAAATAGTGCATTTGTCATTACTGAAGCAAAGCCAATGCTATCATAGATTATTAATTAGATGATACTGATTAACACCAATTTCATAATACAGTTGTCTTTTCAAGCGGTTTTGCGTGTGAGTTTCCCTGCAGCCTGCAAAACAGGAAATTGAGAGTGGAAAGAGAGAGAGTGAGAGCATGCATGAGCTTCAATTGTTGCCTGTGGCATTATGGGTTATGAGGAGGACTGCAGATACGATCGTGTGCTCGTTTTGTGCTGCAGACGTTTCGGTGTGAAACTAAAGTCACAGTGTGCCCTCTGCTGGCCACATTTTTGTGCTGGTTTCAATCTAAAGGTTGTACAGTGTCCTTAATGCACGAGTGTGTGTTTGTTTGGGCTATGCAGGCCCAGCGAAGCAACTGAGGAAGACTCTGCAGCTTCTGGAGGAAGACAGAACCATGATAACCTGTACAGGGTGCACATGCCCAGCCTATACAGCTGTGGCAGCAGCTATGGCAGCGAGACCAGCATCCCTGCAGCGGCACACACCGTCAGCAACGCCCCCGTTACTGAGTACATGTAAGTTACGCATGCTCTCTGTTCTGCCCAACACACACTCGACTCTCATAGTCAAAGTTTAAATCGGTAGTCGAGCACTAGGTGCAAACGTACCACTCATGACCTTCCCCTCATGAGTCTACGCTCATCTATCACTCAACACATCCTTCATCCAGTACAACCTAATAACGCGCAACAGTAGTCTCTGACACACACACGTATACAGTGTGTGTGTATATATATATATATATATTCTATTCACAGATATAATTTTTTTGGTATTGAATCGTTTTGGTTTACATCACCTACTGTGTCATTATTGGGATTGCTTAAAAGAATACCGGAAATTAGGATCGTGCGGGATTAAATTAAATTGAACTTTGAGCTACAGTACAGTCGCGATAAAGCCTGGCACTTTCTATTCACAGATGCTATATAATGCATGGCGTTTTCTGTAAATGATTACCTCATATGATAATGTCATTATATCACTGGGTGTGAAGCAAAATGAACCGCAAAGGAGGGGAAAAAAACTACTCGCTCATCCTGTTCATTTATAGCTGTCCATGCGAGAGTTTTATTCTACAGGAGACATTTTATTAAAGCTTGAGTAGCTAATGGAGTGAAAGCAATTTTTTTTTTATCAGTTTTTGTTGCATGGTGTTTTTATATTTGTTTGTTTGCTTGTTTATTTATTTATATTTTTTTTAAATGGACTACTCTTTCAAAAAAAAAAAATGGGGGGAGGGGGGTTTATTGGGGCGCACAAGCACATCTCCAGACTATAGAAGACGGGCCGTACCGGATTCTGCATGCGATAAAGGAATTTGTATTGTTTACACTGTATTTGAGATGTATTTTGAACATTAGTTTGAAATATTGAACCGGCCGCAATTTTGACTTCTCAAACAATATTGCATCATTCACTAGTGGAAGTCAAAGTTCTATGTGGCAGATCTATGTAGAAGTGAAGATATTTTGTGAATAAAGACTTCATTTGAGTCGTTTTTACGCGAATAAAGCGTTCGTATCGCTTCATAAGGTTGGGCTTAATTCACTGGAGACACACGGATTACTTTTACGATGTCTTTATGAACTTTTTGGAGCTTGAATGTTTTGGTTACTGGAGTGTAAACGGAAGAGCGGAAATCTCCCAGGTTTCATTAAAAATGTCTTTGTTCATGTTCCAAAGACGAATGAAAGTGTTATGCGTTCGGAACGGCATGAGGACGTGTAACCGATGACAGAATTTTAATTTTTGGGTGCACTTCTCCTTTAATTCTGTTGAATGTAATGACTTTGAGATGAGTAAACTTTCGAACATTGTGAAGGTGCATGAGGGTTTAATGAAGATCACCCAGTTATTGGTTTAGAGGCATGGTATACAAAGAAGCTGGCTTTACTATTTTATTACTAACTGTTTAAAAATACAGCTATGCTGAAATATTGAAAGAAATGTAGGCTGCATGTTGGTGAGTTTGTTTGTTCACAGTTGTGCCCCTTTCTTTCGTCACACAGGACACAGAATGCAAACTTTCAAAATCCTCGCTGTGAGAACACTCCTCTTATTGGGAGAGAGTCGCCTCCACCTTCTGTAAGTGTCTAACACAGAATAACACACACACACACACACACACACTCTTTTTGGGTTCTTCACTGGTAGTTCCTTCCTTTTCCACAGCTGCGTTTCTGTTCTTGTGTGGGATAGAGAGCTGAAATGTGTGTCTCTGGACATGCTGTCAGGTGAAGTTAGGGGTCTATGCTGTCAGGTGAAGTTAGGTGAACTCTGGGATTCACACAAATGAACCATTAGACCTTTCGGAGCCTATTTGCTGTCCCGACCTGGCAGTGCAGTTTAATTTAGAGGATCGAGATGCAGCTTCAGGTCAATGTTAATGAGATTTATCTAGGAGAGAGATGAGGGAAGAGAGTATGGCTTCGCCTAGTGGATAAAGGTTTCAGATTCAGCTCGTGTCTCAGAGCTTGACTTATGTACCTGCTCTACACTCTTTTTTTGTTTGTTTGTTGTTGTTTTTACTAACCCCTCCCTCCGTTAATGCAGTCTGGTCCGACTGCCTTGGACGAAAACGCTCACTGACACAGGCATTTAAGCGCCTCAGGGGGCTTCCACTCGTATTGACACATAACCCACAGGTACTGAACACGTCCCATCCCATCCCCCGTGATTTCTCCCCATCTCAAATCAGTGGCTGTGTACATGGTGGACACGATGATACTCAAATCTGAACATTTCATTTAAGCAGAACTTGCGTCATTTCGGCGAGTTTACGCTGCAAAATCGACAAAACTTGATGAACGCCTTCATGCTCGTCTAGCCAACTATCTGTGATGAGTGATGTTTATTTCCCCCCTCAATATTAGCTAATATAATATAAGCTAATAATGCTGTATGTGGATTGTGGATCTGGCTTTAAATCGATCTCTCAATCAACTCAACTGCAAACTTTTAAATATTGGTAAAACATAGCCACTAGAGCATGTCGGACATTTTGGCTCAGCGTTTCAACCACCGTCATGTTGTCCACCATATATACATGTGATCAAAGGCAACAGAGACCCCTCCTTTGAGCTCCTGCTATTCACCAAAAGCCAGTTGCCCCGTCGTTTGGTGTGTTGTGTTGTTTCTTCCATCATCTGTAATCCAAAGCGCTGTGTGATCGGCTCTGCTCCTCCCTGAGTTCAGTGTCAGTAGTCAGAGCTTACCTTTGGCCTGACACAAGAAGGAGATTTGTGCATCGTCCAGTTTCCGTGTGTTAGATAGCGAAATGCGTGTGTGCTTTTTGTTTATAATTTGGTAGGATGTGGTTTGGGGTTGTTTTTAGTAGTTTGAACTCTGCTAACAACAATGCCATGAGATGTCCTCCTCTCCCCAATCTTTTCTATCCTCGTCTGCCAAGCTTGAGGCTAGCCGGAGCGTAGATTTGGTAGTCCACTTGCTCCGCCGTTCAACCTGGAGAATTAAACATTGTCGGTTTTGTTAGATGCAGCTCGGCTTTTAAGGATGCTCATGGATTTGACAGTTTGTGAGCACTTTTATACTAATAATCATGAAGATGAGTCAATATTCCTGAAATCTTGTGATTTCTGATCATACCAAGTTATGTGACTTGGGCAATATATAAGAGAAAAAGAGAGAGAGAGAGAGAGAAAAAGAAATAAAGAAAAAGAGAGAAAAAAGAAAGTAAAAGAAAATAGTAAGAGAAAAAGGGAGAGAGGCAAAGAAAGAAATAGAAAGAGAGAAAAGGAGAGAGAAAAAGGCAGAGAGGGGAAAAAGGAGAGAGAGAAAGCGAGAGAAAGAAAGAGAGAAAGAAATAGGAAGAAAGCGAGATAGAGAGTAATAAAAAGAGATAAAGCGAGGGAGAGAGAAAAAGAGAATAGAGAAATAGAGAGAGGAAAAAGAAATATAAAGAGACAAATAAAGAGAAAGAAACAAAAGGATAGAGAGAGAAAAAGAAAGAGAGAGAAAGCGTAAGATGGTGAGGAAAAAGCGCAAAAGAAAGAGGGAGAAAGAGAGAAGGAAAGCATAAGAAAAAGAAAGAAAGAAGGAAAATGAGAGTGAAATAAAAAGAAAGAAAGAGAAAGTGAGCGAGTGAAAAAGAAAGAGAAAGTGAGAGAAAGAGAAATAGTGAGAAAGTGAGAGAGAGAGAGTGGAAAAAAGAGTGAAAGAGAGAAAGAATTAGAAAGAAAGAGAAAGTGAGAGAGAGAGAAAACCTACTCAGAAGAAGGCACAAACTGAAGACTTGATCTGAAGTCAACATTCCCTTTCTGAAACGTTTGAAGCGTCCGGAACTTTCCTGATTTCACTGACCGCATCGTTCAGTAAACACTCACACCAACCCCCTGTTCCAGTAGAACCCCAACCTGTGATTACTCTCTCTTCCAAAACACTCTCATTACTTCTCCTTTCTGTTCCCATCTGCTATCACACTGAGCATATTGTGGTGTTTGTGTATCAGATCATAGCATCATCGAGATGAAGTATCATAGAGTCCTATTCATCTAACTGTAATAAATCCATCTAGCTAACAGAAGCGAATCTCCAGTTTCTGCAGTCTGTCTGTTAATGAATAGATCGCTCAGCACACTCCTCTGACTGTATTATGTGCTGCTTTGTTGATTGACGTTGCGTTAGACTTCACCCGCTGTATAATAAAAACAAGTCTCTATGGTTCTTGTCTACCGCAGGATGTATTTGTTCCACGGTTTGGTCTCAGTGCAGCACTGAGTCACTTCTGATAAGACTTCTTGTGTTGAAAGCTCGAAACCACCTCAGAGTTGACAATATGCCCACTTCCTAGTGCTTCCCAGACTATTGAAAACCGGAGTGGTCTCAATAATGAGTCATTCATCCTTGTCTCAACGTTTACTGGACACTTCACATCGACAATGGTGCGATCTGGGTTGTGTTGCGAGAAATATCGGCTCAGGCATATGTAAAGACGTGAAACGGCGTGTGAACGTTCTGGTGGCGAAGCTAAATTAATGGGCTAAAAGATTAGAGCGTTGTACGGACAGAACAAACGTAATTAATTTACTGGTTAAAACCTGGTGTGCATCAACTATTTCCAAAAGTATGTGGACACCGGACCGTCACATCCCGTTCCAGATTTATTCCCTCTTTGCTGTTATAATGCGCTCCAGTGTTCTGGGAAGACTTTCCACTAAATTTTGGAGCATGTTGTGGAGGGATTTGTGTGTATTCAGTTACAAGAGTGTTAGTGAGACTGATGTCAGGTGGAGTCAGCATTCAAGTTCATCCCAATCGTGTTCAGTGGGGTTGAGGTGCAGGACACTCAAGTTCTTCCACTCCAAGCTTGGCAAGCCATGTCTTCATAGAGCTCGTTTCGGACAGGGGCATCGTCATGCCTGAACAGGTTCGGGCCTCTTGGTTAGAAATTGTAATTCTACGGCAAAAAAACAAAACAAATACAATTGTGTGCTTCCAACTTTGTAGCAACAGTTTGGAGAACCACAAACCGTATGAGTGTGATGGTCAGGCGTCCACATGTTTGTGTAACAATACTGTGTAACAATTCAGTCATTTGTGTCCTTTGTGTTACCCATGCTCGTGTTGAATACCTTTCCTTTGTTTGTGTCTCTGCAGTACACTTCCAGCATGAGGGCCAAGTACCTGGCCAACGCCCGGCCCGATCCCAACAGCAGCACTGCAGCACACTAGAGAGCTCCCAGGGACGTCCCTTCTCTCTCTCTCTCTCTCTCTCTCTCTCTCTCTCTCTCTCTCTCTCTCTCACACATACACAGACATACACTCTCACACACACATAAATGTGCCCTTGTTCCTATGACACAAACAGACCCCGCCCATCCTACTTCAGACAAGACGGACATCAACACATTCACTATTGAAGAGGCCCCTTGTTTACACATGATTGGCCACAGTTCCAAATAGTGGCTTACTCCTGATTTGTGTGTGTGTGTGTGTGTGTGTGTGTGTGTGTGTGTGTGTGTGTGCATATGTTTTATAGGTCTCTCATTGCGCGTGTGTGTGCGCGTGTGCGTAAGTGTGCGCGCGTGCGTAAGTGTGTGCGTGCGTGTGCGCGCACATGTTTGTTCATACACGCTGCCATTGCTTGCTTGTGGTGCTTTTGCCAGAAGAGCCTAAAGCCCCAGCAGTACAAAGTCAGTCGTGGTAACTGGCCTCAAATCAAATCACATTCCTGCATGACTTCTATAATGTGACCTTATGTGTGTATAGGATTATTTGACAGGTTAAGACTTTTTATGCTTTCAACACAAACAGTAACATCTGTTCTGATTAGCTGGATCAGTAACGCGATCTAAACTCCACGCCAGGTATCTACATGTATCACGTCACGAACGAAGAGCGTGACGTCTGCAATAGGAATTAATGCTGATGATTAGACTGGTTTTGAACAAAGTGTGTTTAAATTCACTGATTCAGTGGTGCTAGCTAATCTAATGAAATCTGAAAAGAATTACTGCCATTATGTATACGGAAAGGAAAGAATTAGCAATAGTGAGGCTTGGGGGTGAGGAATGGCTTGGGGGTGTGTTAGCTCTTGCTTAATATTTCATTCTCAGCTCTCTTTTAGATGGGGTAGTGTTAATTCAAGTGAAAGCCATGGCCAGCTTTAGAGAGCCTTGTGTAAGCTTGTCTTTCCTTTTTTCTCCCACCGTGCGTGTAAATAACCAATCCGAGGTCCCGAGTAGTGTGTTCGAAGCGAGACTTGCGCACAATATAAAACAGCAGTGTTGCTGAATAAGAGCTGCTCAGGTTCCACACATGCACACAAAATGGTATATGAGGGTTTGGGCATTCGATCCCATTCACCTCAGTTCTCTTTGTATATTATACCAACCAGACAGCAGGCCTGGAATAGCAGGATTTCTGATAATGTCTGTAGGATCTATTATTTTGGTCTTACATGTCTCCACCATAGAAATTACAGGTTTCTGGTTATCTATAGCATATGTGTTGCATGCTTGCAGCTGTTTTTCCTCCACAGGAGGATTTATCATTGTGTACTTGAGAACTTCTCTGTACTGTACATCAACATGAACTATGAACTTGGTCGAATTGCTGGTCAAGCTTGGATCCGAACATGGCTGTTCAGGTTTCGAAATTTTTTTTTTGTTCCCCTCCAATCTTTCGAAGCAGGGTGGACTCTCAGAGGAATAAGGACAGCTGACTCCAGCATGAAATGTCCAAGGCTGCTTCGTTTAACATCCGCACTGGCTCCTCTGCTCCTACTCGGCAATGCTATAACCACTAAGTCCACTACCACAGACTCCAACAGCAACTGCAGCACATCAGGTCCAAGGAGAAAGTGCTATATGGAAACTTGCATCTCCGCAGATGATCTCACATAGGACATACACACACATACACGTACACACACGTTGATGCATGATCGACCGTCCACCATGACCAGGTTCGTCGCACCGATTCGAACGTGGATGATCTCCTGAAGAGGGTGGCAGCGACTTGGTCATCGGTGTCCTGATTTCTTGCTCAGCTCATCTATTTCTCGGTCTTTCTCCTGAACTGCACCCTGCTATGCAATGTCATGCGCAGTGGTGCGAGCCAAACAGAAAACCACTTCAACATTCCCAGCTCAAACTGGGGCTGAAAAAAAGTTCCCAAAATGCTACACGGACTGAACCGTTCCATGTACAGTCACTTTCCTGGGACGCATGCTGTATAAGGACAAGTGTAGAACTGATCCATAACCAAGCTGAAGCTCCTGCTGGACTAGAAGGAACATCCAAATTTTTGGAAAAACACGCAAAGGGATTGTGAAAGACTTGGTGAGAGGCGGGGAATGGGAATGGAACCGGGGTTATTTGTGTCTTTTAGCTCATAGCTGAACATCTTTAGCTTTCTGGACTATAAGCATTTGTTCATTCACTTCTCTGAGGCATGGTGACCTTTTCAATGTGGAGTGTGAAGTGTTCTCGTGTGCTACTGATGCTTATTTTTTGGGTTCCTTGAATTATGCTATTATTGCAATCAATAACGAGGCAAGGTTCCTCGACTGTGCCAACAACCAAACCATGACTTTTAATCTTTCTCATAACTTTTAAATGTTTCACATGTTTAAGTGGGCCTTTTTGTACATTCACAGCTCAGCCTATCCTGAGCAACCGGGCGAGTCACCTGTGAACATGAGCCTAATGTTTTAAGAATTTTTTTTTTTCTATGTGAACAACCATTTGGTAGTGATGCAATATATTTTATTCTTTTTACATCATACTCTGTTAATTTCATAATGCTAGAACAGTGTGTGTGTATGTGTATATGTATATATATATATATATATATATATATATATATATATATATATATACTGTATATATATATATATATATACACACACACACACACAAGCTATATATAAAATTACAATGCAAAATGAAGAAAACTGCGAGACAAATTTGCAGTACCATAGTGCAAAATGTCACACTTCATCTCATTTAACTTTTTTTCCTAGTCATCGTGTCATGTTTTTAGAATGATTAGTAAGCACAATTTTTATTATTTTTTGTCTTATGTGAATAAATGACTTTGGCATTTCATTTAATTGTTTTGATTAAATTTCTTCATTAAATTTGATTCATTTTAATTTTTTCCGTTTTTCTTTTCTCCCCCTTTTAGTTTTTGGCATTTACTAAAATATTGTACATGTTAAACCTGTGGTTTTATTCAGCTTGAACTCAGTGTTTTCAGATTAAAATAACATGAACTTACAGCAATTTTATTGTCTCTGTTTTGTTTTTGGTTTTTATTGGGGGGGGTTGAACTGTCTTTACAGTATCCTCTATGGAGTGTACATGTTTTGCAAAACAGACTTGTAACTATTTTTTACACAGTATACTGTTGTTGGGGCATGGTGGCTTAGTGGTTAGCACATTTGCCTCACACCTCCAGGGTTCGAGTCCCGCCGGGGCCATGTGTGTGCGGAGTTTGCATGTTCTCCCCGTGCGTCGGGGGTTTCCTCCGGGTACTCCGGTTTCCTCCCCCAGTCCAAAGACATGCATGGTAGGTTGATTGGCGTGTCTGCAGTGTATGAATGGGTATGTGAGTATGTATACCCAGCCATGTGACTGGCAACAGCTACACGCTAGTCCCAAGCCCGGATAAATGGGTAGGTGTGGGGAAAGCAATGGCAAACTACCCCACTACTTCTGCTGAAATGCTTTGTGGATCACTTTGATGAAATACGTGGAGAGTGATGACCCATAAAGTGACCGAAGGTCGGTCTCGACTAATCGTTGATGGAGAGAGGATACTGTTGTTAGAGTTTTAAATCCACAATTAATATTATGAAGGAAAGAAATGATTTCTCCCACAAGTAGCAATCTTATTTCGATGCACTAATTGATGTGATTGTGATTGTCTGGTATACAGGGTGTCCAAAATTTCAGGAACCAATAGGAGAATGTTGGGCAAGTACTGTATGTCGATCCAAATACATTGATCAATAATCAACAAAAATACAGTGATTAGTGTACGATACAGTGAGTGAGAAAATGTGCTACAAGAGATGGACCAAAATATCAGCATCTTGACTTGGCAACTACGAATAGCTAAACGGGTGAGTTATGTTAGGTTGATATTTAACGAATGGCATATATCAGGTTTGACAATTAGCATTTTAATAAGTGAGTTCCAAATGAACATGAGGCGATCAACATTTCTAAAGAGGCCAAATAGTGGAAGCTCAAATTGCAATAGTTTTATGTCTCAAAGGGAAATCGTGGCAGCGTATTGTAAGCTGCATCAGCAAAGAGAAACTGTGGTCACCAGTCAAAGCTCCATGGCAGGGATAGACAGATTTTACAGAATAGTTGCTAAAATTTCCACAAAGCCAAGAACTTGAGAATGGAATGAATAAGCACCTCATTGACTCTCCCAACAAACAACTGTATGTCATGAGCTACACAAAGCTGGAATTCATGGCAGGGGTACTATTCAGAAACCTTTTGTGTCAGAGATTAATGCACAAAGACTTTGACTTAGTGCAAAGACTACAAAGCCTGGAACCTCTGCTGCAAAGTGTTGAGTATGTCAGAGGAGCCATAATGATAATTAAGGTGGAAATGTTTGCTTTTTATATAACAGTTTGATGAACAACAGCATGAAGCCTAGCGCCTTCTCCAACTTCACCAATCGCAAATTTTTCAACATCACTGAACCTTTATAGAAAAAACATAAGAACAAACTGCAAAGCAGATCTCCACCTCCATCCACCAAATAATTGGTGATAATTTTCTTATTAGAGAATGATCCAATGTCCCTTCATAAACTATTCAAGAAAGTCTGATAGTATTCCAAAAATACACTTTATTAGATCCTTGCTATTGATCTATTCACATGTTTATTTTATCCATTTGTGTATATTAATTAACCTCTTTTTTTTGAAGTGGTTTCGAGACTGGATTGCGGTTCACTGTTTACCAGAGGAAGTAACAAGATATGCTCCATATGGTTCTGTTTTGTTTAAACACTGAAGATAAAATAAAAACCCAGACAGAACATGTCTGAAAATGATTATATGTGCAGTGTAGCCATGTTTGCTTTGAGTCTTCCTGCTTTCCTGGAAATCTTCCCTTCTCTGGAACTGAAACACAAAATGGCCGACTTCAACATAATTACTTGAAAAGGAACACTAGAGGGCAGTATGCATACATGTAAACTGGACTGAATACAAGAAGATGGGGTATTTCATTAAAGGTGTCTAGACTTTTCCCTTACGTTTAGTTAATGAGATTATTTTAATGTTTCAAGGGGAACAGTCTCAGAAACCATGGCACTAACTCGGGTTTATGTTAGAAAGTAACATTTGTAATGAATAGTGAATCAAGAATCATTTTGTGAACTGATGTTGGACCAAGTGTATTTTGGATAGCTACACAGCAAAAAAAAATGCCTTGAAGCAAGCAAGACACACTTAAATATAGTTAAGGTGTACTGAAATCAAGCAAAATAAATCTGCCACTGGGGTAAGCAAAACCGACACGGTAAGAATACTTTTTTTAAAAATTGCATAAATATCTAGTGAATCAAAAATGCTATTGGATCTTAAGTCTAGACAAAAATATAAGCAAGTTGTGCTTATTGCCAGCAATGAAAACTCAGTTATTCAAGATAGACTTATTTAAAAATTAATATTTTGGTCTCTTGATTGAGCTGAATTTCGAATTTATCCTTTAATCTGAGGTTAATTACCTTGAATTTCCCCTCGGGGATCAATAAAGTATCTATCTATCACCAAAAAAAATCCTCCAATAAGACAATTCCTTCAAACAGCAACTTTGTCTTAAATTAAGGCACCAGAAGTAGTATTATTTTTTAGCATTTTTATTAAACAGTGGGAAAAAACTCTGCAATAGACAAGTCAGGGATTGTAGAAGACAACGGATGCAAGTGCAGATTTAAAAAAAAAAAAATAAATAAATAAAAAAAACTACTAAAAACAATACCCATAAAAGAAACAATGGACAAAAAAAAGGTTAAAAACATGTGGACTATGAGAGCGACTGTAGGACACATGAACACTACAACAAAAACTTGACCATTATGTGCTGAAAACCTAGAACTTCTATAGGGCTGTTTATTAGGGGTAACACAGAACAGGTAAGAGTGATGGTCATGTGACAGGCTGGGGCTGATGGATAATGTAGTTCAGTGTGGATTTCAGCATAAACAGGACACATAGCCACTTCATTGAAACATTTAAGTGTGAAAGTGGTCTTAGTCTTAAAGTAAGGAAAATAATCTTGTTCCCCTGCTGGATGAGTATGCAAACCTTTGTTGTAGCTTGTTCCTGGTTAAATCTAGCTCAGTATTAGCTGGAAGATCTTATTAAGACAAAATTTTTTGAAATGAGATTACCTTTCTAATGCAAAACATGCTTGACAAGATTATTATTCTTTTTACACAAAAAAATAAGACTCATTCCCCAGAAACAAGGCTTTTTTTTTCTTTTTCAACTTTACTGAAATTCCTTTTTTGCAGTGTATATCATCAGTTTGCCACCTGGGTTATTAGTTCCACTATTATTTCACTCTTGGTTCTGATCATCATTGGATTTGACACAAGCATGGCTCTTTACTCAGACACTTCTCACTGAACACATCCCACAATCCTCTTTAATAGAGGGTTATTTTTGGTTCACCAGATGACCAAAATCTGCCCAGTTTGAAAAGTTAATTTTCCACATTAAATCATCTATAACGATCCAGAAATGTTTATTAGTCTTTCCCTACTGAAAATAAGCACAGATCAGTATTAGCTGGCTGTTACTTTAAGCTGTTTGTTTTTTCATCTTCTGGTCAATATTGACTACGTTTACATGGACAGCAGTAATCTAATTATTGACCTTACTCTGATTAAGATAATAATGTGATCAAGGTGTTTACATGAGTCGCTTTTGGAATACTCCTGTCATGTTTTACATATTATAGATCAGAATTAGATTAAGAGCCCGCATCATTACGTCAGCGTGCCACGCCATCTGACGTCTCTCCAGAATTTCACGTATTAACATACAGTTTGTCTTCATTATGGTACCGTATACAGTTTTGGGTGTTTTTATTTACTTTTTTACGAACGCTTTAAGTGCAGTTAATTATTTGTCATGCTGTACGTGCTAATAGACGACTGCTTGAAGCCGTGGGCTGCGTCTCAAACAGCGTACTTACTGTCTATATAGTAGCCGAGATACATGTATTTTTCCCCACTACAGGCCTTTAGTAGGTACTGTAAGTATGCGGTTTGGGACGCAGACGGACTCTCTTGTTCGCCGTAAAAAGGACTGCAGTGTGTGATCGTGTCCTGTCGCAAAATGCGGTGAAAACTCCCACACGACGTTAATAATGTGATTAAGATGTTTACATGTCTGTAATACCCATTAATAATGCGACTAAAACAGAAGTACTCTACCTGTTTTAATTCGATTATGACCTTAAATAGATTAAGGTTAGTAAAAATTGCTGTTTACATGGTAGTTTCTTAATCAAAGTATGGTCTTGGATTATTGTTGTCCATGTAAACTCAGCTAGTGTTGTGGTTCTGGTCTTATTGCTGCTTTACCTGGTGAATAAGCAAGGTCATTTTGGGAGACCAGCTTGACCAGCATGAGCTTACTGGGTGACCAGCAAGGCCATGTTCACCTAATTTGTGTAGTTTTTGGTTTAATGCTGGTTTGGCTGGTGAGTAAGCTGGGAAGCCAGCAAAAACCAGACAGACATATTCAAAACATAACAAATACTGGTCACCAGAATTCAAGTACCATGCTGGTCTGTGCTGTGTTTTTTTTTTTGTTTGTTTGTTTGTTTGTTTTGTTATTCCCCAGCAGAGTTACATTTAACAACACACAAGAGGTATATTTCTCGTTAGTCATTCCCATCCTGTGACTCCCTTCTTATGACAAATCATCTTTTGTTGCACTCAGGAAGAAGCTCAGGCAGAAAAAAGACAAAAGGTTTTTTTTCCTCATCAATTTTCAACATTGAATCTACAAAAAAAAAAAAAATGCATTAACCCATTCTAAAATGTGTTTACCCATCACTGGCAACATACCATTTATTCAAGTCTTCTTTTTGCTTTTAAACTAGTAACAGGGTTGAATTTTATAGCATAGAATTAGCACATATGTGGTTATCTAGCATCCATGCGAATGGTATGAGGAGATTAAAGACGTACTAACGATGTACTTAAAATGTAATTTTGTAAATTAACAGCTTATATTCAAGCTATAATTTTGTTAATTTACATGGTTTTACTTGCAAAGTGATCTTTGTATGTCAATATCTCAATATCACTGAAATAATAATAATAATAATAACATTAATAATAATGTTGATGATGATGATGATGATGATGATTGGCGTATCCAAAGTGTCCGTAGTGTATGAATGGGTGTGAGTGTGTATGTGATTGTGCCCTGTGATGGATTGGCACCCTGTCCAGGGTGTACCCCGCCTTGTCCCCGATGCCTCCTGGGATAGGCTCCAGGTTCCCCGTGACCCTGATAAAGGAGTAAGCGTTAGAAGATGGATGGATGGATGGATGGATGGATGGATAATAACAAGTTGAACATCCTTCCCCCAGGTTTATGTGTTCAGGTAACAGGGTTGAGTCAATGTTGACTTATAAAACAGCTTATTTAACTGAATCTTAAGACAGCTAAACAAGCTTTCATAGGAAGCTAGTGGAGGAAGTATTGTGACCTCCAGGATGTCATCACTGTTCATATTCTGACATCAAGGGAGCTGAGGAGGTGACAGTAGCATGAGTTTGACCCAAAATGCTCATATTTGATTTAAAAAAAAAAAAAAAAAAAAGCTATTCTAACTGATTGGAGCTTGAGATATATTGGGCATACCAAGTTTACATCAATTCTGGGTTCTCTCGAGGCCTGTAAGTTAAGAGTGTCTTTCAAAAGTAATAAATGAATAAAAGGAAATATTTTACATGCTGTGATAGTGATGGCTTCATTTTGGTAAATATATGAATGGAGCAAATACTATTGATCTTTCTCTTATGTAATATTCTGTTATAGATGATTGGACTAATCTACAGTGACCGCTACTTCAGTTCCTGTTTTTCACAATATTCAAAAGAGTAAGATAAATGTCAACAAGACAAATTTAGTCAATTAGGCATAGTTTTTTTTTTTTTTTTTTTTTTTTTTTAATGGTCCAGGTGCTATTTTCATTGGTTAGGACTGAGGCTGTTCTTTAGGCTGAGGATGTTTGTTAGAAATAATAATAAATTCAGTTCATTATGATCTTTATAGTTCAAATAATGCATGCTGGATATCCAGCTTTTTGTGGAACCAATTGCAACAGCACCAGCAGTGGCTCATAAGACAAATACACAGAATGGTATGAATAAGCAAGGCTGGGCCTAACTTGTTCTTAGCTCAGACTGTCAGGTGTCATGTGTCAGGCGATTACACAGTGAGAATGGCAACCAAGATTTGATCATCATATTGGCTAATATTATTTCAGCCCAGCTGGCACATTCGTAACATAACAGCAGCAGTGATTAAGAAGATGCAGTGAATATGAACAAGAAAAAACTAAAGCACACTTTACCCATTCAAAGTATCTTTATTGTTAGTGTTACATACAGGACGAATTAACTGGACTCCAAAATAACTCCTCAGAAGGGCATACTCAGAACGCTTTTGTTGTCAAATTTGATTGTTGTGAGACAAAATAATTTTAAACATTACATTTTCTCCGTTATTCTTTGTTATGGTATATATTTTTTTGTGTGTGTGTACCCGCAATGCGTTTATTAAGTGGACTAAATACATGAAAGCTGAAATATCAAATGTGCACAATACACAAAACGGAGCACAATTTAGTCATTTGTTTTATTAGCATAGCAACCCAGACTGATTTTCAAGATGTGACTGAACAAGAGACTGCAGAAAGTGCAGAAAACATGGACTATAAAAGATACTTCCAACCACTAGGTGTCCATATTTATATATGGCATTCTGATCAAAAACATCTAATAACGTCATGGTAGGGATTATTTTCACACATTTTGAAATCCCCAGTCCTACGTGTTTGCGTATGGCTGTGGTTCGAGTAGCTCAGGCCTCTGTAGACACTGTGGATAACTAACAGTGTGTGGGAAGTAATGACATCATTCAAATTATTCTAGAGACGCCTCAGAGAGTTTGAGTCTGGGGCTGTGTATTGACTTGCTTTGAGATGTTTTTTAATGAACTTTGCGAGCTGAGTCTAAATACCTACACAAACATCTAAAAGATGAGCAGTCTGATTGCCGAAGCTAAACAAAATGCAGCCTATTGTTTGTGATGTGTCGTTGTATATGGTGGACTGTTCTGCTACAACCACAAGAATGTGCTGCACGTATACATACTTACACACTTACTCAGTGGGAGTCAGAAAAGCTGTGTTGTGCTGGTGACCCCAGTAGGGTGATTGCTGTCAGGAGGTCAGTGTCACATACAGGACAGAGGGCCGCCATAGAACATTTCCTCCTGTAGCACGCTTGGCAGCTGCTGCTTCCCCGAGGCTTGTGTTTTGTGTTTTCTATGTGTGTGTGTGTGTGTGTGTGTGTGTGTGTGTGTGTGTGTGTGTGTATGTGTGTGTGTGTGAGGGGCCGGGAAGGCGGCTGACTATAAGGAAAACAATGATCACCCTTAAGCGCAAACTCAACGGGAGTACAAAACGGTCCTCCAGACTGAGCATTAATCTCGACTTGTCACATTGAACTGTCGCTGTAGGCTTTTATCAACTCGGTATATAGTATGATCTCAGTACACAGGCATGTGAAATTGGAGCTTTTCTACATGACTACTGTGTGTAATCTAATTTATTTCATTGTCCTGTATCATTTATTTTCTCGGTCTTTCTATTCAGACTAGAGTGCATTTTTGGGCCGTACGATGATTCAAAACTGGACAAGTCCACTTCTGACAGATAATGCAGTATAGTGTGGTACATTTACATATCCTAATCCAGAACTGTCCATACCCTGCTCCAGTATCTGTTTCTGTTACTCATTCAGAAAGCATGTCGTGTTCTCTGCCGGTTGTGGAGGTTCATGTAATGTAACAATACAATGCTACACTGGTTCTGCAATGATTCTTTGGACTGACGCTTTAGGGGTTTTATGTTCATGTTTGGAACCCTATATGACTTTTTTTTTAAATACATTTGTAGGGTTCTACATTATATCCTTAATTTAAGGATGTTAGAGAGTCGAGTGCTAGTGCTAGTACTGCACCGATTCCTGATTGCCATGACAGAAAAGTGTTCATCCAACTGTCAAGAGATTGCTAGTTTTAATCCCAACGGTGTCACAGCCATCGGTGGCCAGGAGTTCAAGACCTCAAAACTGGCTGTGCTCTCTGGGTGGGAGGGGCATACTCCCAGCAACACTAGCCAATCGTGGGTGTCTGTGAGCTCATGAATGCAGAATAAGGTAGATTTCCATGCATTCCTCAGAGTGTATTGTGCTGCCTTGTGATGCTCCATGAGCAGATGTTTGAAGGATGCAGTGGTTGGTTTGACATGTATTGGAGGAAGCAGATGCTTGCACCGTCCTCCATGGTTGGGTTGGTAGATATCCTGTTATAGGGGAGAGTTAGGTAGTGGATGGGAATTGGAAAAAACAACAACAAAAAAAAAAAATGGAGGATGTGCTGTATTGGCAAGTTGAAAAACAATTGTCTAACCGCCATTTTGAAATTTTGATTGTGGTTTTGTGATGATAGCCATTTGTCCCTGTTTGTTACTCTGGTTCCCTGGCAGGAAAGTGAACCAAATACAGAAAGGACACTTTTAGTGAGGTTCTGTAAAGCCCTGATACTGAATCATGTAAAATCAGGTACAGGATGAACAGCATCCTCAACTCCCTCATGCCATCAAGGGCATCATACTCTAAAGGAAACATCTGCGCAGATGGTGATGATTTCAGATTGTCTGCAGGTGGATCATTATCATCTTGATAAAGAAAAAAAAATTCCAGCCACCATCTGCTTTACAAGTGAAATCTCTCGATTTCTGGTTCTTTCTCGACAGATGTCACTTGTTGCGAGGATGAAACAGGAGGGGTTTTTAACTCTCAGATTTGCACGATTAGCAGCTGCGCTACTTTGTGTAGTCCTGACCTTCGGGGTGGAGTCGGAGACTCATGGCAACATCGCATGTTGTTGCTCGGAGCCATGGAGAGGGGCAGCTGTGTGTGGGGTGTGCTTGTGTTTGCCTACGTTTTCTTCACACGCCAGCGGCTCTTTTGAACGTGCCCTTCCATCGAAAAGACTGGGCAGACGACTCTGAATGATTGCTAACCCCCACCCCTCCCTCCACTTTTTACTGAAGTGTGTGTGGAAATTTCTCTACCACTGCTACATGGTTTCTATGCACACTCTCCACCTACACACATACAAGCACACAAATGCAGGCACAATTCTTCCAGCCTCTAACCTCATGGCCCCGTCCTTTAAAGACATCACGCTCTGCTTATTCTTGAGGCCATCCCAATTGTGTAGCCTGTGTTTCTATTTACAACCCTGTCTTCTCTTTAACTGCCAATGAGACAAGAGAAGGTTACCAAGACGTAATTCTGTGTTAACTCACACCAGTGATCCTCAATGATGCGAGCGACAAAATCTGCCTCTTTGTGCTGTGTGGTGAAGATCATTTACAAAAGCTACTTAACTCATTTATACTGTATTTTCACCGATTCTTTGCTGTTTCAATGACACCCCTTTTTTGCAATGCTATGATATTCTTACGAGCCTATTTGCAAGACTATTAAACAATACCTCAGTCCAACTGAAAGTGTTTTGACTGAAAGCCAACACTCAATCAACCTCTTACTATCACTCCTCTGACAGCTGAGACGGCCGTTAGACACACCTGGGAAGACAGCTTTTAATGTGATTCATTATTTGCTTATTTGCATCTGGTTTTGCATTTCAGTGAAACGGCATCATAATGCTTTCCTTTAAGATCCATCCATGTATTTTCCATACTGCTTGTTCTACTGGGTCACAGGAAACCTGGAGCATATTCCCGGGAGCATGGGGCAGAAAGCGGGGTACACCCTGGATGGGGTGCCAGTCCATTGCAGGGCGCAATAACATACACATTCACACGCCCGTTCATACAGTACAGACACTTTGGACATGCCAGTCAGCCCACGGTGCATGGCTTTGGACTGGGGGAGGAAACCGGTGTACCCGGAGGAAACCCCCGCAGCACGGGGAGAACATGCAAACTCCGCATACACAGGGCAGTAGAGGGAATCGAACACCAAACCCTGGACTTGTGAGGCAAACGTGCTAACACAGTTGTGTCCACTTTCGCCTAGATACCTGCAGTTCCACATTACAGCAGTCCAGTATGAAAGCCCTGACTACCCACAACATTTGCATTTAAATTTGTATTTAAAAAAAAAAAAAGAGTCAAATCCAAAAGCAAAAAAACCAAAAGCAAATCAGGAAAAACTATGACAAATCTGAAAGAAAATATTAAGAGCAGACAACCCACAAACACTATCAATGCTAAATGAAAGAGTTTTTGAAGAACATTCACGAGTTAATATGTGTGCAAATGATTCAAACATATGTTTTGATATAGTGCTTATTTCCATCAACGACCTTTCTATGACGTAAAATGTCAAATAATACCTTTGTCTTATTATTGTGATGTAAATCAGATCACATCAGATCTTTTCTCACCTTTAAAGTGATATAGCAACCAAATAAAAATCAAGGGAAAAACAAATAGAAAGGTTTTAGTGAAAAAAAAAAGTGCAATAACCTGGTTGTATACTGTAAGTGTGTACACCCTTTTATAATGGAGCACATGACTGTTCTCAGAACGAACCAATCACATACTTTTTTAACTCGGGTTCAAAAGTAATTATCATATACAGTGGTGTGAAAAAGTGTTTGCCCCCTTCCTCATTTCCTGTTCCTTTGCATGTTTGTCACACTTAAGTGTTTCGGAACATCAAACCAATTTAAACAATAGTCAAGGACAACACAAGTAAACACAAAATGCAATTTGTAAATGAAGGT
>JAFFST010050552.1:59641-74155 GCA_022414735.1 Noturus placidus | reverse complement strand
CCCCCCCCCCCCCAATGTCCAAGTGCTTGGACTCCCCCAATGTCTATACCATGGTTACGCTTTTGCATTCAGAAACATTATTCTGAAATTGTTCCACAAATTGTAGACACAGTTTTTTGCAGATTAGTGAACTTCTTCCCATCTTTACTTCTGAAAGACTCGGCCTCTCTAAGATACTCTTTTTATACCCAATCATATTACTGATATGTTGACAATTAACCGCCAACCTCTTTCTTTTTCATCACACTTACTTTTCCAACTTTTTTTTAGACGTGTTGCGGCCATCAAATTCAAAATGACCTTATTTTTTTCTTAAAATGGGATATTTACTCAATTTAAACTGATATGTTAAATTGATATGTTTTCTATGTTGTATTATGAATAACACACGGGTTTATGAGATTTGCAAATCAGTGCATTCTGTTTTTATTTACATTTTTTTTTAAATTGGGGTTGTACAAGAATGATGTTTAAGAAACTGTATAAAATTGATCTGTTGAATATGGGCACTCAGTTCTCAGTGGACTTGGTAGATATTTCTTGTTGTAAAAGGACAGCAGAACAGTAACGGGGAAGTAAAAGTTATCTGATTAAGGCAGATTAAGCAGGACTGATTATGTGGCACATGTTCAGGGAAATGACACCTCTTGACGAGGGCATGTAACGGTGCTATAGGACTTGGAAATTGGCTGTTAAGAAATACTAGTGCACTAGCATGTAGACGTGGAGCTAGTCTTTCTACAGGGTTTCCCAAAAGTCTCAATACATGTGAGAAATTAACACTTTTTAGCTAAATGTAACTTCATGTAGAAAACATGCTCTACATGATTGCCATTTCTTTGTAAACAAACAGAGTCGTCTCTCACAAATTTGGCTCCAACATGTGCTTGCCATGTTCATCACAACCTTGCGAAAGCTTCCCGATCCAGCCGTGAGAATGATTTTAATATGCTTTTCTCCTGTCACAGGCATTCTAAAATACTATCTGAAAAATATATAAATATAATATAAACTAAGTATGCAAACTTTTGGAGGACATTTTGCTCAAAAGCATTAATTTCCCCCTATGTATGGAAACTTTTGGGATGCCCTGTAGTCCTCACCATTTAGTAGATCTAGGATGGCTTCAATGCTGGTGCATTAATGAGCTTTTCTTAGAATATGTGGTTAAAATGTAGATAGGAACGCTTCCAAAATTAGAGGTAGCAGGAAGCTGATGTTATCTGATCTTTATCACACCTTCTACTTGCCATCACATCTGAGAAGTTAAATTTAACCATATTCGTTTTGAATGCCCTTCTCGTGCTGCTGATGTTAATGGAGCCCTGATGGACAGCAATCTGCCGTTAGCATGTAATTAAGAAGGTGAGGTCTGGTTTAGAAAAAGCGAATTTGTCATGATGACGTATAACAAGAATTGAAAAGTTTACAGTCTGAAAAGGTGTTAGGTGCCTGGGGCGCTCTGACTCAGAATGAAAATAGACCTAATTTTTTCCAAGAAACACAACCGTTTCTAGACATATAAAACCATTTACTTTCCCACAGCCTCATAAATGTTCATTATTTGCCATTAATCTTATAGGCAGAACCATTTAATCAAACAAGGCATGGCATCGAGCGATCAGCTCACGTTTAGATTTCCACGCTCCTAAAGCATTCGTTGTGTTTACTCCGCATTGGTGTTGTAAAATATCAGGGAGGGATATTTGTGCATCGTGAAATAAAGCAACAGACTGCGACTCAGCCTATGCTCCTGTTCTAGTCAGACTATGTCGAGTCATTGTGTGGTCCAACTCTTTGACGCTTCGCTGCAGAAGCAGTCATAACAGACCTCGAGGCCCTAATTACAGATGAGAATTTGAAGTACGGATGAGAATGGAAAATAAACTATGTTCCCTAAAAGCTGTTCTCAGGGTGTAGCCATAATACTGACCAACAATAATGACTTCAAACCGTTATTTCACCAAGTGGTGCATTTAAAGCACACCGCTATGTGTGTGTGTGTGTGTGTGTGTGTGTGTGTGTGTGTGTGTGTGAGAGAGAGAGAGAGAGAGAGAGAGAGAGACAGACATCCTGTTGTTTACACTTGGCAACGGTTTCAGTATTGCATACTGTCTAATATGTCTAATCTCTACCTTCTATTTCAGTCTCAGGGGAGTCACGTAAGTCTGACATAGGCCAGTTTCACACACCAAGTAAAAAAAGGTAATAAACCTGATCTTAAACCATCTAGATAAAATAATCAGCTGAGCTGATACACTCCCAAGCAGAGCCCATAATCACTACTTTGGTCCATTTCTGTGTTGTGGCTCAGGAGACTAACGCCAACACGTCTGATGCTCTGTGACTACCAGACGAACCTGTTATCACATGACTTTCTCTTTGCAGCCCCTCATTTCACAGCAAAATGTGAACTGTCTATGTTGATGTGTTTATGTTTTGTGAGAGTTGTTCATGAGTCCCTTGTTTGTCCTGAACAGTTAAACTGCACACTGTTCTTCAGAAAAATCCTCCAGGTCCTGCACATTCTTTACTTTTCCAGCATCTTCTGCATATTTGACCCCTTTCCAACCATAACTCTATGATGCGGAGATCCATCTTTTCACATCTTTTCACACTGAGGACAATTGAGGGACTCGTACACGACTATTACAAAAGGTGCAAACATTCACTGATGCTCAAGAAAGCAACACGATACATTAAGAACCAGAGGGGTGTAAACTTTTCAAATGGATGATCGGTGTAAATTGTTATTTTGTTTAAAGATCTTACTTATTTTCATTTACTCCTGCCCTTCAGAAACTACATGAGATATTTACATGTTTCCCAGAAGACAAATTAACAATTTACACTGATCATCCAGTTAAAAAGTGATTCCCCCTCCCACCTTTTGTAATAGTTGTGTACGAGTCCCTCGGTCATGATTTTTATCAGTTGTCACATCTGTTATGTGAAATAGCTCACTCAAGGCAGTGATAAATCCAAAACTAAATACAATTTTAATGATCTCTCTTAATTATTAAAAAAAAATAACATTTTGCAGATTCTGTATGTAAACTTATGACCTCAACTGTTGCATGCTTGTATCCATAAATACAGTACTGTGCAGAAGTCTTAGGAACTTGCAAAGAAATTCTGTAAAGCAAAGATGCCTTCTCAAATAAAGAGCAATAATCTGTAATGAACTAAACAAGGTCAGTATTTGGAGTGAAAACCATTTGCTTTAAATTATACATACATATACATATACACACACACACATATTTACATGTGTATATATATATATATATATATATACTGTATATATATATATATATATACTGTATATATATATATACACACACATATATACATATATACACACACACACACACACACACACACACACACACACATATATATATATATATCCATCTTCAACCGCTTACTCCTTTTCAGGGTCACGGGGAACCTGGAGCCTATCCCAGGGAGCATCGGGCACAAGGCGGGGTACACCCAGGGTGCCAGTCCATCGCAGGGCACAATCACATACACACACACACACATTCATACACTACGGACACTTTAGACACGCCAATCAGCCTAACATGCATGTCTTTGGACTGGAGGAGGAAACCGGAGTATACACACATATACATGTACATACATACATACGTATACATATATACACATCTATATATACATCTATATATATATATACATATACATATATATATATATATATATATGTATATATACACACACACACACACACACATATATGTACATATATACATACACATATATATACATATATACATACACATACATACATGTATAAATAAATGGTCTCAGGTACAGTTTGTGGACTTTTATACGGAAATTTGCTGGTAAGTTTTAGTACCTTAGAATATGTGTGACAGTTCTTCTCAAGCCCTTGACTGTCACACTTCTTTTCTTTGCATGTAAAACTGAGCAGCATTTTCCATGACTAGACTTTGTCAAGCTAAGGACAGTCCTAATAATCTTTTCTCTCCCTCTCTCCTTATTTCGAGCCACACATGATTTTATGGAGATTCTAGAGATCCTGATCCTCTCTGCTCTCCAGACCCGACTGATCTGTTTCGGATATTCTACCTCTGGATAGAGCTCTAATCTTCTCCAGTTCCAGATTGCTGGTACTATGGCTGCTTCTAAGGCGAAACAGACTTCATATAAATCCATAATGAACTTTTTCACACCATCTGTTGTATCTAAGGGAGCTTTTCCTTGCCAACATCGCCACCGACTTGCTCAATTGGGATAAATTCGCACTTTTAATACCTGTATACCATGTTGATATATTTCTGTAAAGCTGCATTGGGACAAGGTCTATTGTAAAAAGCACTATACAAATAAAATTTAATTGAAAAATGGAATTTACTTTTTTTGTCTGAAACTGGTCTGTTATGTAATATGTTGCTTTTTTCTTACAAAAGTAATGCTTGGAAATACAAAATGTTTTTGTGCAGAAGTCATAGGCTTATTTAGTACTGTACATCTATGTCAAAAACCAAATTCCTTATCTTACATCACTCGAAAACTATTCTTGTTCTAATCTCAACAAATATTGGTATGGAATTAATTTTGCAATCACTACATGCCCTGGAAAACATAACTGGAAACCTGCTCATGAGAGAAGGAATATGCTTCTTGTAAAAGTAAAAGGTCACAAGATCTCCAGTCTGTGGTTTTTGGCACAGTTTGTTTGATGACTTTACTATCTGTCCTCTTCCAGCAGAAAAATGATGGCTGGGATTTAATATTGCTGTTTGCACTTTGCTTTGGACAAGATCAGACTGAAAGTCTACTAAAACATGTCTTTATACATCTAGCAATAATTATATGTTCGGTTACGTGTCATTTTATATGGCTTTGTTTTGCTGGAGTTCTACAAAAGACCTCTCCCAAAATGTTTTGAAATCATAAACAATGCACAAGGATGTCTGGTCAACCCCGTATATTTAAACTGTGGTCACATGTGGAACGACATGTTTTTCCCCTCACCAACCTCTAATGGATTACAGCACTCCCCCCCCCCCATCACTATGTAGATGCTGGTTCATACACTCTTGCGTTTCAGTGTTTTCTTTAGTTAGTCCAGAGAGTCAGGTTAATTTCCTGTTTCAGCGAGTGTTTAAATATGCATGGAGTGTGTAATGAGAGGAAAGGTAAAACAGACAGATGTATAGTTCTCAGCGGATATGCAGTTTTATTCGAAAGCTAATGCACAATTACCACAGTGGAGTACCACAGTAACTCCATCAGGACGTTAATCCCTGAGAGAAAAGCATTTGTACAATTGGAGAATCCAGATACTGGAGGATAAATTACAGCCATTAGCACAATTCTAAGCAATACAAAAAAAACAAGCAGAGTTCAGAACCATCTCTGATCCACAGGTGAAAGCATAATACCATCTAAACGACTATGTACAATTGGCACAGTAAAATAAAATACTGCTTTAAAATAACGTACAGTCTACCCAATGTGGGTCATTGCAAAAAAATTTTTAAAATAGTAATAAACAGAGAAAGCCTCTGTAAGGGCACACTGCCATTGCTCATAAAGTTTCATCATAACAGCTATATGATTTCAATAGTAGAGACCCTTAAATGACAGGAATGTGGAGCAGGCCAGGTACACTAATACTCCAACATGTTGTAAATTGTGTCGATTGTTTTTGACTCGTTGGAATCGACTACAAACAAAATTGGCCGAGGTCATGCTGGCAGGTCTGGTCTACTTACAATGAAACATTAGCAAGATCCCCTTTACAAGAGCAATGAGCAGTTCATTCAACCAAGCTGTGCAACTTTCCATGAAACATCTCAGAGTAAAGCTAGCAAATCTAGATGTATCGAATTCTCATAAAATTAAATTTAAAAAAATCTATGCCAAGATTGTTTGAATGCAAGCAATGGCATTGGAAATATAAATCATGTCTTAATGATTACGTTACGTCACATCACACAGCTTCGAGGCCCGTCATCACAATCATTTTCAGAGCAGTAAGGGAGAAAAGTGCTTCATCCTAATGTACTACAGATGCAAACAAATCTGATGGCACATATGGAAATTGCCTTTTGCCAGCACAAATTATATAATAAATTATCAGCTCATCAGTTTATACAAAGGTAATAGCAATAGTGTAAACTGAAAATGAAACTAACAACGGAATTACCCTTCATCTAATTATGTCGTCCGGAGTCCTTTACAACTTAATAAAGCACTCGCATTTAAATAAATCGCTCTTTCAGGCTTGTTACTTCAGACCTGAAGTTAAAATCCTGAATTGCATTTGGAAAACAAACAAAAAAAGATTTTATATGTATTAAGCATAGTAAAGCTGGCAGAAAGAAAGGCATGGACATAGTATAATAGAAGAGACATTCTATGAGAATTGCAATAGATACAAGCAATATGAAGGACATAAGCACTGCTGATTGCTTGTGAAGCTTGGTGCTGAAAGCCTGTTTTCCTGATTGACCGTGAGCCACACTGCTTGGTACACAGACAGGAAGCTCACGCACCAGGCAGGAAGGAAGTGTCCATAGACAGGCCGCACAGCAGCCCAGTTTAAAAAAAAAAAAAAAAAAAAACATGAGGCGCCACGTTTTACTGCAATGTCAAATAAAGCAGCCACATGGGCCAATACCACGCTGGTCCCTAGTGCCTTTCAGATACTGAGGCACAGTCGGGACGAGGATACAAGAAAGGAGCTGGTTGCCTTAATAGGTAACCTGAGGAGGACACCACGGAGTATCTGGGTAGAGCAGACAGTGCACAGACTTAAACCTGCAAGAGAAACATGGGGACAAATGAATTTGAATTCAACCTAAATAACTCTGAATTAGTCCCAAGTGACTCATTTTTGTAACATTTAAAGAACTCTTACCTGGATGGGTCTTCCTCAACCGGAAAAACTCCTTTCATGTTGATTATATTCCTCTTGTTCTCAAACATACCATAACTCAGTGTAACCTGAAACAAATACGAGTTGAAATTATAACCAGGCATCAGTCACAGGTCATTCTGCTAAAATTAAAAGTCTCAAACACACCTGTTTGTGTACTTCTGATCGGGACACCTGTTGCAGGTTCTCCAGATGCGAGTGGAACAGGTTACTGCGTGTCAGTGGAACCCCCAGAACCGACTCGATGATGTAGCCGATGGTGCAGTCATCTGGTAGACGGATCTTCTCTGCGGTGTTCATGAAATGACCACCACTGGAAAAGAAACAGGATTTACAGGTCAACTTATGACCATTTACTATATAGAAACAGAAAGGTTTATATAGATACATGAATTCAAACCCAACAGGTACCATATCTTACCTTGCCCAAGGGCTCATTTTCAGAGCAAGACCACGGCTAACGCAGAAACCAGCTCCTCCAGTGGCAAACCAGAAATTCACGGGTCGCTGAAATGAAAGGACCGGTTTGAGCATTATTTGGCTTCACATCAACCTGAACTGATTTATCCCAAAATGTCTTTAGATACTTACCATCTTGTTGTCACCAAGTCTCTCTGTAGCCTCAATGGGTCTGTCCAGGCTGGGTTTGCCAATGTACAAGTCCTGAGTGTGAGGGTATAGAGAGAGCAGCTTGACAAGTGTTTTGACGTTCATGTAGTTGTCATCATCCACATGGCAGAACCACCTGAAGAAAAAAGCAATGTTATTAAAGGCACAGAGAAGTTTGCCAGATTGACAAGTGTGTTGAAAAAAATTGCCACACTTACTTTTTTCCTGATTCGATAAACTTGTCGTACTCCACGGCCATCTTGCAGGACAGAGCCTGGCGACTGTGAGCAGCAGAGCAGTTGGTGTTGATGACATGGTTTCCTGCATGGAACGAGAGGGTAGATCTGGGTCAGTGCACACACAATACCCCTCAAACCATTCATCAGTTCGCAAAAGTCCTATCTCTTGACTAATGCAGATCACTTCAGGCCAAGAGCGATCAGGAATCACTGTACAACTCTTGATACCATTTGGCTTGGAGCTCAGAGCAAGATGTTCATGGGGATTATATGGCTGCTTTCAACTGGTTCCAACTTTCAACAATCAGGAATGCCTGCCCTTGCTGGGGTCATGGCGTTCATATCGAGACTGTACTCACCCATTTTCTTTTTCAGCTCCTCATCCTCGCCATCTGTGAAGATGTACGTCTGTGGAAACAAAGAACATAATGCGGTCAGCTATATTTTTAGCAGTCAGTCATGGAATCAATACAACAAAGATAACGCATAACAGGAACTGGCTTGGGCTAAATGTGTCTTTGTGTGCTATTTATTTCATACAGGCTGATTGGGAGTCATTGTCTGCGTTTTAAACCATGGAAAACTTTGGTGGTTAAACAAGCCAAGCTCTACCCCACTGCATAAAAGAGGCCTTGTTGCTGCTTTTGAAGCTCTCCATGGTAACTGCTCCAGAACCCCAAAGTATCCCAGACACAGAACAAAGAGAGAGGACAGCAGACTACCCCACCCACTGCCATAACACTCCATCCCACCCCCGTGCACCATGCCATTTTACATGCCCACCATAGCCCACAATTTATCCTCAGACACCCCCCCCCCTTTATCCACTTCACATGTCTAAATGGCATACAATTCTTTAAGAGGCTGCACATGTGAAATTAATCCACAGATCATGCAAGTTGAAAAGGAGAGTGACCGATAGACTTGATGTTTCATTCTCAGGTCAAGTTAGAAGCCATTACGCATGCAGCTGCCGTGCATTCAGACTGAGGTGTGATCCTGCCCCTGTTTTAGGAGAAGATGGTGGGAGGAGAATTGCTGGATTAGACACTTTATGGAAGATAAGACAGAGCAGGTGCTCGGCAGCGGCAGGAAGCCTGGGTCTAAAGGCCTCGCTGCCACACTCCTCACACAGCCGGATGAAAGAGTGTCCACCATTAACCTGTTTACACTGCAGTTCAGGTGAGACAACACCTGCCACCTGCTGCTTTATCACAGGCACGTGTCAGAACAGGCCTGCCTGGCCATGGCCTCCTAAACAAACACACACTAACTGCGGTCTAATTGACTCCACTGTTGCTTGGCCTTTGTGCCCAGTTTGTCAAAAACAACCTGAACTCATGCCAGAAGGTAGCTTTGTCAAACGTCCTGCTCTGCATAAACACAAACACACAGACACACATTTTCCTTTATGCCATGGCTTTTATTTTCTTTTAACCTTGGGTGCTGTCATGGTGTATTTGATTGGTTTGCAGAGCAAACTTTGAGCAGATGTTCAGCGAGAGATGCTGGAGTCCAGTGCCCACTGCCTCTGTTTGTACAGCGAGGGCTTGCTGCTGAAGGATCAGAGGCCACTGCTGTTTGCATTCAGTTCCTCTGAAAAGCCCGGCTAATCACAGAAGCAGCTGCCAGAACTAGGTACTAACAGACAGCCCAGAAAACAGAAAAGAAACCTCAGAGCTGATTAGTATGTGTGAGCCCCTGTCTTTGTGCATGTCTGTGTGGCCATTTACCCCTAATTCACTTCCATCAACACCCACACCTCCCTTTCGTACCATTCTCTGGCCGGCTCTCGCCGAACAATGCAGAGTGTTTTGAAGATGACTAGAACTCTCGGTGGGGGAAACTAGAAATATGTTTGGCTGCATTTGCATACAGCTGCAGTGGTTAACTAAAAAAAGCGGTTTCCCCATAGAAAGCCCTTTGTTCTTGGATTCTCCCTTTAACTGAACTATCCAATTATAAAAAGAGGTTTTAAGCCAGACACCAAGTGATGATTCATGACTGCTTGTTTTCTCATGTACGGATACAGACTCCTAACTTTGGAATATACCTTATTTTACACCGTATTATTCCAGGTAAAACAAAACCTAGGGGGTTTCTGGAGTTGTATGTGGATTCCAAATAAGATCTAAGGAGCCCAGAGAGGCCCTCCCCATCTCCAGAGCTGGCGTTGAACAGAGAGAAAGGAGCCTGGCTGGCTGTCTCCAGCTCCCCGGGAAGGAAACAAATAGACGCTCCTCCCTCTATTAGCCACTCGCACAGGCTGCTTTCCTGCCTGTGCCAGAGTGAACCACACTACCACTACTTTCCCTTTATTTAAAACGACTGAACAGGAAAATGAGAAATGGACTACTATAGATACCTGAAAAAAATGACATGTACAGGAGTATGTGATCAAGATAGCTTTTTATGTTTTATGCGCGCGTCTCTGTGTGTGTGCGCGCGTCTCGGGGCGGCTGTGGCTCAGTCAGTAAAGCGGGTTGTCCACTAATCGTAGAGTTGGTGGTTCGAATCCCGGCCCAGGTGATCCCATGCCGAAGTGTCCTTGGGCAAGACACTGAACCCTAAGTTGCCCCCGATGGCAAGCTAGCACCTTGCATGGCAGCTCTGCTACCATTGGTGTGTGAGTGTGCTCTCATTTGTAAGTTGCTTTGGATAAAAGCGTCTGCTAAATGAATAAATGTAAATGTGTGTGTGTCTCTCTGTGTGCGTGTGTGTGTGTGTGTGTCTGTGTGTGTGTAACTGGACACCGGATAGCACAGTACAGGCAAAACTCTTTTTATTGTTGTAGAGTTCACTCGCTGAGGGAAGCTCCATTGTTCCAGGGGGGAAATTTAGAGAAACACCGGAAACCAGGAGCTGTGGTCTGAAACAATCCTGCAGCAGTGAATGAAACCGAAAAGAATAACACTATTCCAAGGAACAGACTTCTCAAAAATGATTGCCATGTATTATCTATCCCATTGTGATAAAAATGATAGGACTTTGTGTTCCACCTACAGGACAATTGG
This sequence comes from Noturus placidus, assembly GCA_022414735.1. NCBI lineage: Eukaryota > Metazoa > Chordata > Actinopteri > Siluriformes > Ictaluridae > Noturus > Noturus placidus. The sequence continues at coordinate 63,359 of JAFFST010050552.1, read as the reverse complement.
CGTAAAAGCTTTTCTAGTTAAGGGCTTTTGAAAACTTAACTGAGGTCTGATTTCTAAAAAAAAAAAAAAAAAAGATCTCTGAAAGCAAGGACAGCAGAGAAGAATGGGGTAGGATTGATCAAACCTTATCTGAGGAATAACGTCTGGTTCCCAGCCGGTCTAGGATACTCACAGGTACAGTATCAACATAAAGACTTGATTGGATCTATCCACATTATTTACATGTAAACAGTGCTGCAGTGTGAACTATTCGTCACCCATACAAGAGTGCACAAAGCATGGCAATGGAGACCAGAGATGGCTCACAGCATTCACTAAAGCCAGATATGTCTCAGGATACAATCACAGGCCCACATAGCCCTGTTCATCATGCTTTCCAAGCTGGTAGCCTCCCCTGACATATGCTGCGTAGTTCCCATGCTACACAACGCATGGCCAACTCTAAACACCGGCCTTTCAATGTTGCTAGAAAAGACCTTGGGCTAATAACAAAACAGTTCAGATGACAATTACTGGGATTTCACATGCCAAGGTGTTGCAGGGCCCAACACTGAAATGACCTTAATGCAGACACCCATATGTGTACACACTGGGAAAATGAGGATTCATTAGCACTCAGTCTATTGTTCACTCAGGCCGGGCCACCTGGCACCCATTCTCTAGGAACTCCCACTTGAATTTGGGCTTGTTTTGGTCCTTTATGACTGCAGCGCTCTCCAGCAGCTGTCCACATTAGGAGCGTTCTGTTAACTCTCTGCTGCCAACTTAATTTGCATCACTGTGCAGAACAGAATCAGTGGGAACCAAGATTCACTTTGGAAGCCACCTCTCTGACCTGAGCCTCGAAACGCTGAGCACGGACAGACGCTGGGATACGAAAGCATGAAAAACTGAGCTAGACTTCTTATCTGATCCCCTGTGTGCTCTTATTCAGCCCATTACTCGCACAACGAAGAGAACCTGCTTGCCCAGGAAGCCTAATCTGTCTGCACTTTTCAAGCTCTTGGAAACCTTAAAACGCTCTTTGTTCTGAGCGAGATAAAGAATGAGGCTGAAAGCGTAAAAGAATAGGAAAGACTATATCTATTGCCCTGACAACCATATTCAAATGACTGATCAAAGCAGCGGTGTCCTCGAGCTTGGAAACAAACCTCAGGACGCATATTTCGACAATGTGTGAGGCGAATTAATATGACTTTTGCTTAAGAATGCATGACTATTCACAGTGGTGGATAAAATCATATTGACTGTTCATGGTTTGGTCCTGCCAAGTGTGCTTTTGTGGTATTTTCTATTACTATTTCTATTTCTATTATTATTTTTATTATTATTATAATACTATTATTATTATTTCTATTTCTATTATTTCTACTATTTCTATTTCTATTTCTATGACTGTTCATGGTTTGGTCCTGCCAAGTGTGCTTTTGTGGCCCACCATAAAAGAGACTAGTTTCTCAGAACTGTGTTTTCATGCTGTGCGTCACTCGGCATGCTCCTCAGAACCCTCAAACTTGCCTATAGATCCTGAGCCTTTGTCTTAACGAAGCCCTGCTTTTTGTTCCCCACCGTGCAGGCTTGCCTGATCCGGCCACTGCCTCGGATCCTTGGTTCCCATGGAGAGCGGGAAGCAAAGGCCTGAGAAAGCTTTTCTTTGCCCTTCAGAAAGATGCTTTGTTAGCCCTGGAAAGAGGGACAGCCGAGAGGCCGGAGCCGTGATGCATCCTCCGGCCTTGAGCATTCACTGGGACAGCTACAAAACAATTGGGTGGGGGGAGGCGTGGAGAGTGGGGAGGGGGGTATAGAGGGGACCAGAAGAGGAGGGAGTGCACTGGGGACTGTTCTATGTATTATGTGTCTCTTAAAGGTTCTGATCCAGCCACAGGGGGAAAAACCCCCACTGAATCAGGGAATTTTACAATGTCTTTATCTGCAAGTTCACAGAGTATTGGAGGAAGTTGAACTGCCAAAGATGAGGGATGCATATAGCATTAATCCAACCCACTTAAACCTTACAAATAAGACTCTTCACATGAAGGGTTAAGAAGAATATGTGTTAGGCATGATTAGAAACACGTCTGAGACAAGACTCACCTGCTGCACGTTTCTTGAAATCCAAGTTTCCAGAAGCAGATCAAGCCGTGGCTGGTGGAACTTCTTGGTGGTCTTCACGGCGATGAAGAGGTCCTCAGGGCGCAGCTCTTCAGCCGGAGCGCTGGACGGAGCGCGCGCCGCAGTGGGTTTCTCCGCATCTCTCCTGCTCCGAGTCAGTTTGGAAAAATAGGCGGAAAATCCCTTCTTTCCTCCTCCTCCATCCTGCTCTGCTTCTGCTTGGTCGCTCTGCACTCCTCCATCCACCTCGACCTCCACTTCGGCTACACTCTGTAAGGTGCGCATCCCCACCTCGGCGTCACCGCCACCGTGCGCGTCAACGTCTCCGTGCGCGTCACCGTCACCGTGCGCGCTGCTGCGCTGCTGCTGAGCGAGTACCACAAGCAGCGCCGCGCAGCTGACAGCTGCTCCTACAGCACAGAGCACAGTTTTCCTGCTGGAACTTTTCACCATGTTGATAACTCTAAACCCAGAGCTGTACTCCGCCACCGCATAACACTCTGCGTCAAAAATCTTCCTGTTCAAGCACTCGGGGACAAAACTCGCCAAGGCGCCTGTGGGGCTTTTTTATAAGCTGCCTGTGAAGTAAACCACGCCCACATGGGCGGGTCTAAAGCGGATGTAGAGCGGGAAGTACCGCGGGTGCTTGGCAGTGGAAGGACTCTGTAACGACACCCGCCCACACACACTATTGTCGAGGCAACTGGGGGCAAATAAACCCTACTAAAGCCTTAAAAAAGAAATAAAGAAAGAAAGAAAGAAAGAAAGAAAAACCCCAGCCTTCTGCAGGGATCCAGAAACGTTTTATTTATTGCAGAAAACTATATTGATGCAGTTGTATTACTATATAATCTACTATATAAAGTTATAAGGGGTCGTCCATATATTACGTCATCAAATTTTTAGCCATTTTAACCCCCCTCCCCCTTATGTCATCTAACGTCATCAGGCCCTTTACCCCCACCCCCCAATAATGACGTCATCATCTTAGATGTACACTTTTACTTTTTTACTTTTAGGGGGTCTGGGGCTGCCATGTTTGGTCGGGAATTATCTCCTAATATTTTGTACTTTGTTAAAATACCACCGAAATACTGACGTCACACGCACATCCTGTGGCGTATAATACGTATAACACGCCACAGGATGTGCGTGTGACGTCAGTATTTCTGCTTGTTTGTTTGTTATTTTGGCAATTTGCAAATATTTCAGTAAGTAAATTAGTAAATGATGAACGTGACAGTGGTGACACTAAACACGGGGAAGATGCAAATACATTGATGCTGTAATCACGTCCGTGAACCCCCCGTCATCGTCGTCGTCATCAGACGTCATTGTACCCTTCACCCCCCCTCCTTGATGATGTAATATATGGACGTCCCCTAATTGTAACATTAAGAACATTACTCAGTGTATTCAGATTTATTCATTGGAGTCATTACAACTTTTTTATTTTCACCCCAGAACCCAAGCCACTTACATTCTGTTAAGAGATTTCAAACATTCTGTAGCCTATAGGCTTACATTTACACTTACACGTTTCTCTTTACAGAGTGTAAACACTTTCCTACTAGTTAGATTGTATTTCCTGTTCCTTTGCATGTTT
>JAFFST010050552.1:24831-38632 GCA_022414735.1 Noturus placidus | reverse complement strand
AACCACATGTAAAATTACATATAAATGAATCATATATAAATTAATCATATATAAATCTTGCTTGGGGGGGGTATGTTACTGGGGTAAAAAGTTTGACTCTGTATGGATTTATGAAAATGAATCATATGTGAGTAAATCACATGTAGATGAATCATAAGTAAATTAATCAAATGTAAACTTTCCTTGGTGGGGTGGGAGGGGCTGTTATCGGGGTAAAAAATGTTGATTCTGTATTGATATATCTTTGTTGTACTCTGAAAAATGTATAAGAATCAATAAAAATTGTTATGGAAAAAAAATGTGAGGGGTGTACTCACTTTTGTGAGATACTGTATACACTGAACATTATTTTTTTTAAATTGCAGTATTGTAGTCACTGCTGTTTGTAAAGTAATTCATGCTTGTGTCTTGTCTCCACTTTCTCTTACTAGGCGGGTTCAGACATTCCAGTACCGTATTTGCATAATAAATGCTTTACTGTAGATGGCAGTCCAGCAAAACTAAACTAGCTTAGTCTTGTACATAATGTACATGGGTATCTTCACCCTTTATATATGTATTGCTTATTCTCATTATTCGTTCTTTTTCTGTAACTTAGACCACTGTAGTATTTATGCTGTGTGTGTGTGTGTGTGTGTGTGTGTGTGTGTGTGTGTGCGCCTACAGCACAATTTATTGCAAGCAGTAAAAACATTTTCGATGTATATTCATTATACTGTCTGAAACTGAATTCCAACTAAGAGCATTTTTGTTGTTAATTTTAGCACAGTGAACAAACTGGCAGGGACTGAATGAGAAAACTGGGACAGTTCGTCTTCAATATTTCATCCCAGTAATTGTAAATATTATCGCAGGCTGCTTTGAAGAGAAATGAAGCATTTCAATGTATCACATTTTGTTTGTATTAATAATGAAGACTGCTCACTGAAAAAGATCACAGGCTTTGAGAAAGCTCGGCATGAGGTCAAGGGTTAAAGCTTGAGCCCCTGTTTCTCAGAGTGTGCAATGTTTCCCATGCTGAAAGCCAACCCCTTGTATTAATAGCTGTGCTCCTGACAGGTAAGCAGCCCTGAGGTCAACCTTCACTTATAGGCGCCTTGGTGTCACTGGCCTGACCTGCCACAGTTCCTTCGAGATTGTAAAAGTCCCGGGCCTCACACCAGCCTGATATCTGATCCACCTCCTGCTGATTCTGGCTCCTATGAGCTCCTGACTTCCACCCCCTCAGGAGCCAATAGTTTTCACTACAGCAGGAAGCCCTGGACTATTATGCTAGACTGGCTAATGTGGCTCATCAACCTGCACCCAAACATGAATTTGATCCCTTTTACTCCACGAAGAAAGAACGTTATGCATGTGCTACCAATTCATCATAAATACTCTCTGCAACCTTTACAAATATATGATATATCGTGTGTGGGATTTCAGTGTTTGTTTTCCACTCTGGGGTCTCATTCATGTATTTTATTCCTTTGCTGAGGTTTTTTTTTCTTATATGTTGTGAACAGTGATATTTTGTTATTCAACAACCTCAGCTCTTGGATGAGCTGCTCAGTTGGAGCTCATTTCACATATAACGGTTGAGACAATCTGTCCCAAAGTGCATTATAGTTTGCAACCTGTTCAAATGGAGTACCTCTGGCCTGCCCTTCTCTAAAAGTTCAATCAGGGAAAATATTAACGTGTGCAGATCCAGGATTGAGAAATATTACCGAAGCATAAATAATGTGAATTAGCCACATGTAGGCTAGTATGCAGTTAAAACACAAGATATTATGGAAAGCTGCATGAATTAGATTTAACTGCGATTGTGCCATCTATGTAGGGTTAAGATGTGTTTAAAAAAAATGTGACAGTGATCCATCCATTTTCTATACCACTTATCATGTGGGAACGTTTACAGAAACGTTCTATCTTAAGTCTTAAATTAAGAAATTAGGATTTTTCATGAATTCGTATTACAGAAGCAAATCCTAACTTGATTTTAGGATTCTTATCTTATCTTAAAAAATCTTATCTCGCGTTAAGAAATCTTAAACTGCTCCATCGAGTTTGATAATCAACTCTCAGGTCTGTTACCAAGCAACCAGCTACAACCAAGAACTGTGAAGTAAACTTTCGATTAAAATGGAGTATGTTGAATATTAAATCACTTGCACTATGAATAGTACTGCTCCGTGACGGTCGCAAATCTTGTACTATCTGCACTATCATAATTCATGGAAGTCTGTAATTATTTATCAGTGTTTTGTTGTCAAAGCACAGAACATCATCTGGGTACTCCAAAAGTCATTCCACCATCAAACATCGCAAAGCACAATCACACACACTCATGCGCTACAGACAATTTGGAAAAGCCAACAGCCTACAACACATGTCTTTGTACTGGAGGAGGAAACTGGAATACCCAGAGGAAACCCCCAAGCACAAGGAGAACATGTATGCTACTCACACACAGGAGGCAGGGTTCGTACCCCCAACCCTGGAGGTGCGAGGCAGATGTGCTAACCACTATTCCACCATGCCCTCTGTAGACAGTGACATTTCAAAATAGATCAAAATAGATGCTTTAAGAGTCACATCATAAGTACTTTATAGTTTAGGACCTGCAGAATGATCCTCCAAGAACATTGTATTTGTCATCTCTGATCGTTTACAGAAATTGTTTTCAGGCTTAGCAAAACGAATAGTGAAACGTAGAGGAGAAAGCAGCACATGTGTGCTCCATGTAAGGCCAGCAGTATTATGTCCTGTAATATGAAGCAGACACAGTGGCTTTGATCCTAAATGGCTTTACAACATACAGGGCACAAGACAAGCAGAACCAGGAACACAAAGACGAGTTCACTAAATCCTCTCTGTCTTAAATGCAAGGACCAAATTTTGAAGGAGTTTGGATACTCATTCCATATAATGCTGTACTTTTCAAGCAATCAGACTGCAGCCTTGGTTTCAGTACAGTTGTTGTGCTCTCAAACCTATATTTAAAAAAAAAACACACAAAAAACACTTGTCTACTTGGGACCAGAAAGGAAACTTAGTCTTAATAGTTTTCTGTTTTTCCTGTTTATGGATCATAAATCAGTGACACGGTTACCTCTGGTATTATTTACCTCATTATGGATGCTTGGATTTGGTGAGAGGTGAGAATGAAGTGTGTTATTAACTTCCTCATTAGTTCATAAATATAGAATGCTTTAGGCAGCTTTTCTATGAGAGCAGCAACTTAGAGATATGCATACCCAAGCAAGAAACAACACAGGGAAATGACCACCACCTGTTAGGCATCTATTTATCCTGTCTGCTGTCTGGCACTTACGCGTTCTTACAAATACAAACACACGCCTGCGCATTCGTTCTGGCTGTTTGATAGAATCTTCTGCTCTATTTGCTGCTTAAATTTGGATCTAGGTTCATTTCCTGTGCAAGCGGTAAATATGCAGGCTCATCTTCTCCTCAAACAGGCCTTGAGTGGGTGGAAACCAGCAGCCGTCCACACATTGAGCATGCTCAATAGGACCTGATAGCCTTCACAGAGGCCACTGAAAAGACTTTTAAAGATAACTGGGGCCTAATCCATCCTGATAGTTACCCAGGAGCCCTCTTGTTTAGATTCATCCAATTAGCATTGCCAGTCCAGTGTGAGGAAAACCTTTCCAGAACCAGATCCAATTTTGTCCCATTGTTTTTTGTTTAGCCTCACAAAATTTATGTTTCTGCTGTATGAATAATCTAAGGCCAATTTTCAAACTGAGGTTTGGGTCATAATTAATACAGAATGCATATACTTCCCCCATAACAAGGATTGATGTTGCCTGTCGAAGGCTGGTCAGCTCACATATGTATGAGAGCAGTCTACCCTTGTCCGGTTACTGTGGGAAACACTGTATTACCTCAGGATCCAGAGATCCTGATTTCCCATGGGTAGCGTCGCCAAGAAGTCAATTAACTTTCTCCACATTTGGAGCTATTTAAGGAAAGCATTGTAAGCATCGGGGGCTGTTACATGATGGAACCAAGTGACTCAGGTGAGCTGTAAACGGTTTCCATAGATGTCTGAACAGCTCCTTATGGTTTACAGATTAAGTGGTTAAATGGTACAAATTACTCAGAGGTCTTATTTTGTTTATACAATGCTTGCTGATGTATATGCTTTTTTGTTTTACTCACAAAGAAGCACCTTGTACTGTTCACTTTCAGATAGAAAAACCAACACCTCTCTCACCAGCTGGTTTTGCTTGTTCTACACCATCAGACATTATGATCTTTTCCCAAAGGAAATAATGCAAGATTAACACTAATGGCCCTGACACACCACACTGACTCTTGATCATCGGATGCAGTATGAATAGACTTTCTTTTAAGCAAAGTACACACTCTTAACCATTATTGGATAGTAAGAATACCTAATAATCTCTCCCTCTCTTTATCTCCCTCTCCCTCCCTTCTGTTGAGCCACACATGATTTTATGGAGATGCAAGTGATCCTGACCCTTTCTGCTCTCCAGACCTGCCTGATCCATCCTGATGCCCTACCTCTAGTTGGAACACTCATCAACTAGAGGCTACAGCCGGGAGATTGCTGAGGATGGCACCGCAATTACCATAGTGCAGTTCTGCACTAAAGTTTCCTTTAGTGAACAGTGGACTTTCTTTTATTTTCACACTATCCGTTGGTACCCAGATGAGGACCGGTTCCCTTCTTAGTCTAGTTCCTCTCAAGGTCTCTTCCTCATATCATTTTAGGGAGTTTTTCATCACCACTGTCGCCACCTTCTTGCTCAGTAGGGATAAATTCACACACTTAAAATCTCTATCCTGTGCTTATATGTTTCTGTAAAGCTGCTTTGAGACAATGTCCATTGTACAAAGTGCTATACAAATAAAACTGAATTGAATTGAATTGCAGGCCCAGTCAGAAGCGTTTATAGGGAACACTGGTGGAGAAATACGATGGTATGGGGATTGTGTGAAACTAGGCAAGTAACTTGTCAGCACTGAAAACAAGCCAGCAGTATTCAACAAGCCTTTCACTGAAGCCAGAGACTTAAACCAGATCTTGATGTGAAGACTGACCACACACAGTAACCCACGTGTTCGAGCTCATACACCAGCACCAGGGAGGTGTTGAGCTTCAGTTTAACAAGTACAATGGAATGAATCTGAGTGGGAAATGTACAGTGTTCACTCATACTCGTGACCACAATGTCTACCATGAACCCACAAATGCTTTTATTCAGATGTCATCACTCTGACCATTTGGCCAGAGAAAACGGTGTTGTTTTTGTTAACACAAGGGTCTGTTTTTATTTTTTTGTTTTAGTTTATTTTTCAATTTTGTGAGCCAGCTGCTGGACTAGGATGTGATCCTGAGAGATCATGCAAGTATGATAAAGCATCATGAGATATCTATATGTAGGAACACTTCTCTTATGCCTCCAGCTTTGATTATTCTTTTTTTTTTTAAATGTTTAGTCTCAAGCTTTTAGAGATAACTGTTACCTCCAGATTAGTCTACACTCATCGTGATTATGAGAGATAAATCATGACACTGTGGTGAGAACATGTGCTAAAATAATAAAACTGTTAGAATATTTCTTTTGATTCTTGTTTAAAAACCGTTAAGCTCTGCACTATTCATGTGATGCACTTGCTTTTATTGGACATTGCAGATAATAACCTCAAATATGAAAAACCTCTGTGGTTTATCCAAAGCAGTCACATGTTCCAGCCCCTGTCTCGTGGTTGGCCGGACTGATCCGTGTATCAATAACTCCAGCTTCTATTCACTGAGGGTGGCAGAAGGACTACATAAGCCCATGCTCACTCTTCGCCCCTTTCCCACAACCTCTAGGCACCTCTGAGGAAGTCATCCATGCCTAAATGTGCCTTCTTAATCAAAGCCTGAATGTAGAAGTTGTCCTGGAGGTTGGCTGTCGCGGGTATAGCATTAGCAAAGCACATGCTCGCCTTTCAGGCTCCAACAATGAAGGCTATTGTGTTTTTTCAGAGCTGTCTATTGAGATTTAGGATGGGTCTCCGACAGCAAGACAATGCAGGAGTAATGGCAAGGCAGTCTCTAATGAGCACCACTGAAACACAGAGGAAAGGGATCCAAGTTTGGACATTGGGCCACATGTACACAGCACAAGATATGAGACACATTACAAAAGACTCCTTTCTTTAATCTCTTCAGTTATGCAATCTTAGACCTACTTGTGGAGACTGTATGCTTTCAAACTTTACTGGTCTGTGTAACATCTAGGGGTATATGGTAACCATTACAAGCTGTAGTAATTGAATGGATTTGGCTATGGATATGAGATATTAGATCTGGGTTATATCATTAAACAAAATCAGGGAAGGAGCCACACAGGCACTGCATTCCTCCAATGGAAAAGCAATTACATTGAAGCAAAAATATATTTCGTATATGATTGTACATTTGTTATGATGACAGTTTGGTTGCTTTGGCTAAAATCATGATTGCTGTGGTTTAATGCCCTAGCTCCAGCATTTGCATATATTATAATTTAATCCATACCGTCTTTAATATTACTTAAGTCCAGTATCATTCTCCAGATGTTTTAAATTTTTTTCCCAATATTTACCGTACCTGCGACGGCATTTTGAACTTTTCCTCCATTTAATAGTACTTCATTGCATCCTTATACTGTAATATCTACAATGTAGGGCATGGATTACATTATGTTTATATGTGGCATGGATAAACAAGTGACCAACTTTTCAATGCATTGCAGCTATATAATTGCTAATGTAATATATATCTGAAATTTGCACTTTGACCTTAACTTTTGAAACATAATATCTAATATTTATTGCATTGTACTCTTGATTCTTTCATTTTATTATGCCTTATAAACTAGCCAATAAAAATATTTAGGTCGTTTCGTGTTTTTCACGTGTCTTTTTCTTCTTGTTTTCCTGGAGTCTAAAATTAATCTTTCCCATCCTGAGCCTGAAAACTCAAGTATATATTTATTTATTTATTCATTCATTCATTTTATCATACTGGTTTATTTAGCATTTGTTTTGCTTGGGCTTTGATCTGTCAGAGTAATTTTGAGACATTAGCCATGAACTTAGACCTGCAGTAGTAATTACACCAGCACTTTTAAGAACACGCAATCCATTTCCCAGCTGCCTTACATCATCCTTGGTATGTATACTGAGAGCCTGGTGAAACTGAATTAGCATGGACCTGCCAAACCTTGTTATCTGGCACTGCATTCATCAAACGCTGGTGTTAAGAGACTCATTCTGCTGTTTAGTTTGCTCTCGTCTCTTTTTTTTTGCGTTGGCTCTCGGAAAATGGCTGTTTATAAGAGCCAGGTTGGAGATCCCTTTCTTCAAGGGTTTTACTGTGGCTGTTTACAGTGTTATGTCAAGACCAAAGTGTTAAGAAAAGGGGTTCTGCTTTAAGGGTGCTTATAAAAAGTAAAGTTCAGCCGCAAGCTCATTCGTTGTCGTTTTTTTTTTTTCCTTCTTTCTTTCTTTCTTTCTTTCTTTCCCTCGCTATATATATGATTAGCCTCTGTCTCAGGCTGGTTAAGAGGGGGATTTAGTTTCTCTAAAGGGGGAGGTTGACGGTCTTTGTGTGGTGCGTGCCATGCAGTGTAGTGGCTCTCCTTTCTCCCCATTCTGCAGGAAGGCCATTTTTATTGAAATGAAGGCCATCTATCAGAGCACAGAGTGCCTCCATTCATGGCCTAAGAAAGGACGTGCTGTAGGCAGACCTGTCTGAGGACTGCCCAAACACGCACACGGCAGATGTATTAAAGAAAGAGCAGGCTGCCCATCACCAGGTCCTGTGAATGGACTACCCTCCTCCTGTCAGTTTCAGCTTTATGCTAATTTCCACAATGGGTCGTTTGCAGCATTGATATCGTGCCTTGAGTATGCTATGGGATACAACTACTTCACAATGCCACCACAATGACTAATTCTTGGCTCCATGTAAGGGCAGACTGGCACCAGTGTGTGCAGATCGAATTCACGACTTCAGCCTTGAGGGCATGTGGATACTGATGTTCACAAGGCATTTCTTCTTAGCATGCTCCATGACTGCAAGCCATCAGTGACTAACTGCTACCATTATGACTGACCACTTCTGGTTCATGCACCATTGAGAGTGCAAACGCTTGACGTGCTTAAGCCTTTGATCTAATGGTACCCACAGAGGTAAGACCTATGGCCTGTCTCCTGGTGTGTGCAAGACAGAGAGAGGATAAGTGATAGTGTGTGAATGTGGGTTTGTCTGTATGTGTATGTATGTGTGTGTGTGTGTGTGTGTGTGTGTGTGTGTGTGTGTGTGCGTGTATGTGCGTAAGAGATAAACAATGGGGGCTTGGCTTGGCTTGGATAGCCCAAGGCAAGCCATCTGCCACAGTCAGAGAAAGGTTGATAGTGTCTCTTCCTAAAGGAATGCTTAGGCACATGAAGGTTCATGCAATTCCTTCAGGGACATCACCATGTGCATCGGTGGTCTTCGTCCTCTTGGGATCTTCCGAGTCTCTGAATGCATTTCAGTTAAATTGATATGTCCCTATACCTTGATGGGTCTTTTTTTCTATCAGCTTCCTTAACATCTTATCTCAGATCACTAGTACGTCACTTTTTCTTGCTCTCTATGAAACGTTCTCTGCTACCAATCACAGATAAAAGAAACTTAACCATTAATCTTCTTAAACCTAAAGTCAGCACTTGTTTCAGATAACATTTTTTTTCCTTTCCCCCCAGAGCAGCTTTTGTACTCTAAGCTCTTTATGCTTGGCCTCCTTGTACAGGATATGAGGATTCTTAATGTCAGTTAGTTACAGAATGCACTCAGTGAGTATTTTTTGCATGATTGCCAGTGCTTAAGATGTTCTGGCGAAAGAACAGCCATTGTGTTTCTTCTGGCGCCTCTGAGGCCTTCTGAGAAATGTAAAGAATCGGTGCGGGACTGGGTCTGCAAAAAGAGCGGGAATACTAAACTAAGTGACAAAAGCAAACCCTTGAGCTATGGTTGTGAACTGAGTGACTGTGGTCAGTCAAGTAGAGCAACTATAGTTCGTGTCTGCTTCGAGGATGACCTCTGACCCTCTCAGCAGGTGTGTGCGCGCCTGGGTTTTTAATGAAGAGGAGCCTATTCTAGGCTCCAGAGTGTGGTGAGGAGGTGGCTAGAGGGACAGATGTTGTATAGAGAAGTCCCCAGGGAAAAGTGTGCCACAGCTCTAGAGGGAGGGTGATACAATATAGCAGCGCTCCCACAAAAAAACATACACAATCTTCTCAACCCTATCTCCATGGTAATTTAGTGATGTGACAGAAACACTGAATGAATGAATGAATGAATGAATGGAGTATCTACAACCTGAATGTTCTTAAAGCCTCAGTTCTACCCTTTGTGTAGGGCTGCCCTGACGAGGTCAAAACTAGAATCTTTATTTATTTATTTGTTTGTTTGTTTGTTTGTTTATTTATTTATTTTAAGGCCCACAAGGATTGGGTATAAAACATTACTCTATTTTGGTACAACAAAGATTGCCATTGTCCAATTAACAGTTCTTTGGCATGGTTATATGTTATTATTATATATTCAGACTAGCTTTTGATACAGATTGCCAGAAAGACGAGCCTCCATGGAGCCTGCTGCTGTTCCTTGACCCAAGGCTAGGAGCACATGCTGCACAGCGACTGGCACCAGTTGACAGAAAGGCTGTGGAATGTGCTGGCCAGGGACAACTCCACTACAAAACTGCATTCACTTCAAAGATACGGAGATCCACAGACACAAGGCAAGGATGAAAGACACAGCTTGTTGTCTGGGCTGTTTACCAGAAGATGGCTTCTGTGGAATGTGAGATTTCACTGTGAGAGTCACCCAGAGCTAGATTGGAAGTGTCCGAAGAGCAAAAAAACCAGCAACAGTGCAAGCAGGAGTTAAAAGTTATTCCACAGGAAACACAGTCCATTGAATACTGTCAATAATTCAATAGCATACCATCATTTTTCAAAAAGAAAACCGACAACAGGCCATTGGTGTTGCTGAAATCCTTTATAAATCTGTAAGATGAACGTCCCAGAACATAGCATGCAAAGCACTTTTGGCTTTTTTTTTCCTCCACAAAGAAAGAGCGAATGGCTTTGTGTGCCTGGCTAACTTCAAAATGTTTTATTGGGATATCTTGGAACGACGCTGTATGAGGAAACACATGGGAGTGGGGTGAATGTAATTAGCGTATTAATCATTCCTGTTTTAAAAATTAGTAGTGTTTCACTAGGACATTGCGAATAAAAACGTGATTGATGTAAACTGGATACACTGCACTGTGAGGAATGTACTTCAGAGGACAAGTGTCATTCAGGGTACAAAAACAGTTGCTAATCAAAGCCATGCTTGAGATTCAATAAAAGATTAGGAGAAAAATGTGAATGTGTGCATTCAATAAACACAACAGGGCTAAGAGAATAATGATGACAAAAGACCCATACAGTGAGATTCTTTCAGTACTCTTGTGAAAAGACTAAATTGTCCTCTTTCCTGTACTGGCTTTCAGAAACTGTTATTGAAGGCAAGCCTTGGAATGAGGATGGTGGAAAGGGAAGCAAATAAGAATAGCAGTCCTCCCTCCATGTAAATAGATGGTGAGATGGGGTCATAGTTGTTTCAGGAAAGGCAGTAAATTGGGAAGGAAAGGGAAAAAACACTGGCTCAAAATGTCTGGGTGTTTATCTGGATGACCCCAGCTGGTCTCCACCTTTGTCTGGATTCTGGATACTTTGCCAGAGGTCTCATCAGTGGGTGAGCAGGCAGCTTGCTCACAGTTACTGCTGACCGTTTGTATCATATCTGTCAGTGCATGATAGAAGAGCGCTAGCTGAGCCCCTCTGGCCAGGCAGCCTTGGGTCAAAGGGGACACAGAGTGAAGAAAAGCATTGGTCAAGCCTAGTGAATGCAGTGGGGCACGTTTCAAACTTCAGCCTTTGAGTGAAAGCGTGAGTCAGGTCATGCCTTCTTGCCCTGTATTAGCAGACCAGCCTTTTCTTCCGAGTTCAACAGGATTGCTTTCAAGATTTCCCCCTCAAAAGTGAACTCCATGAAGCATTCATAGAAATTGAGAGAGCTGCAGCTGTTGAGATGGAGCCCTGCAGAGCAATGCAATGGAAGAGATGAGGGAAGTCTAAACCTTCACCTTTTTTGAACCAGCAGTCTCCTCTCCATCAGCATTCTCAGGAGACTAAAGCATCAAATGGAATTGGATTATACTGACACCCTGCCGTTGACAGATGCTTTTACAGTCTCGTTTAGATATATTTCGTGTGCCTTTGGGTATCTTCTCCGGTTATATGAGCTGTAGCTTTACGTGCTTGGTGAGATTAGAAAATGACATAGTGTTGATTTTCCATGTAATTTGGTTTACATGCCAAATCGTAGATGGAGGCTTTTTGAGAAGGCTGCTTGGCTTTCAGGGTGGCCACTTAGTCTGCACAGAGCCTTCAAAATACTCACTTTGTATTTTACAATCAAACCATAAAATACGTTTGGGCTATGCCTTCAAATAAAGAGAAAAATGTCAGGCTGTCTCATTATAGTATCAGGAAAGAAGGATTATATTTTAGCAAAAATAAAAAAAAACTCACCAGACTGAAATTTCCATTCCAGTTATGATTTCAGGCTGGCTGAGACTGAGGATTTCTTGCTCTAACTGAAACATAAACGTTGGTTAAGTAGTAAATTCAGCTAGTGGTCACAAATTACTGACTATAAGCTTGCATGCTCCAAGACTGTGTGCTAGTCTCGAAATGGTGTGTTTGACAATACAGATGCAGTGGGGGGAAATAAGTATTGGACGTTCCAACATTTTTTTTCAGCAAATATATTTCCAGTAAGGTTATTCACATGAAATTTTCACCAGACATCAGTATTAACTCAAGAAATCTGCAAATATAAATAATTCACAACATTGAAGTCAATAAATAAAGTGGAATGACACAGGAAAAATGTATTGAACACGCTAAGAAAAATCAGTTCTCCAAGGCAAGGTAAGGCAAAGAACCAGCTGAAATCCATAAGTATTTATACCCCGTATCTGTGTAAATTAATATCAGCTGGGTTAGTAAATTGATGATCTATAAAAAGGCTTTTTGTAACCAAGGTGTCACCCAAGAAAGATCTCATGATGGGTAAACACGAGTAGCTCTCCCGAGACATTCACAACATTATTGTTGCAGAACATATTGATGAAATCGGATACAGATGTATTTCAAAACTTCTGAATCCTCCAATAAGCACCACTGGAGCTGTTAGTGGAAGAAACATCATTCCGTCATCAACCGGCCACGCACAGGATCTCCTCGCAATATTTCTGATCAGGGAGTCAGAAGAATAGTCAGAAGATTAGCCCAAGATCCAAAGACCACTTGGAAAGAGCTCCAGAAACACTTGGCAGCAGCAGGTACAGTCATCACAGAGAAAACAATAGGCAAAGCACTCCACTGCTCACGCTCACCCGCAAGACTCCATTACTAAAAAAAAAGGCTCATTTAAAGTTTGCTACAACTCATTTGGACGCGCCTTTGAAATACTGGGAGAGTGTAGTCTGGTCAGATGAGAGCAAAACTGAACTTTTTGGCTGTTATATTACACACCATGTTTGGAGAAGAAATGGCACTGCACATCACCCTAAAAAAAACTATAACAGTGAAGTTTGGGGGTGGAAGCTTCATGGTGTGGGTCTGTTTTTCATCACATGGTACTGGCAGACTTCATATAATTGAAGGAAATGATGAATGGAGACCTTTACCAGGAGATTCTTGAGAAGAATCTGCGGCCATCCACCAGGATGATGAAGATGAGACATGGGTGGACCTTCCAGCAAGAGAACGATCCAAAACATACAGCAAAGGAAACTCTCAATTGGTTTCAGAGAAAAAAATCAATGTGTTAGACTGGCCCAGTCAATCATCTGACTCGAATCCAACTGAACAAGATTTAAAGACAATATGTTTAGAAGAATGGCCCAAAATCACACCTGAATAATGCGACCCATTCATTTCTTCATACAGGAAGTGTCTTGAAGCTCTCATTACAAACAAAGGCTTCTCCACAGGTATTAAACAAATTTCAGTTAGTGTGTTCGAGACCTTTTTCCTGTGTCACTACTCTTTATTACACATAACTTCATTTATGGACTTTATGTTCGGATTTCTTTATATTTGCAGATTTCTTTATATGTGTGGATTTCTTGAGTTAATACCAAAGTCTGGTAAAAATTTCATGTGAATAGCCTCATTGAAAATATATGTACTGAAAAATATGTTGACACATTCAATACTTATTTTCCCCACTGTATGCTGGAGGTCAGAAGGGCATTTTGTATTAGTTACCAAGTGGCAGCTGCAGCCAATGGCTCTGTTATATGAGACACTCCATGGCCATTTTATGAACTTTAACTTTATGTAGGAGCATAAACTCACTCCTCCTATGGTGGAAAATAACATGTGTGTGGGTTAACTGGGGGGAAAAAGTGATGCATGTTTGCAGATTAATGATCGTGGGCTGTGAGTATTATTCTCTGTAGCCAGGAAGGTAATTTAAAAAAATGCTGCCTATACTACCTAAAAGCTTAGCGAGTATTTGTAATATACAGTGCCTTGCGAAAGTATTCGGCCCCCTTAAACTGTTCGACCTTTTGCCACATTTCAGGCCTCAAACATAAAGATATAAAACTGTAATTTTGGTAAGAATCAACAACAGGTGGGACACAATCATGAAGTGGAACGAAATTTATTGGAT
>JAFFST010050552.1:2340-14024 GCA_022414735.1 Noturus placidus | reverse complement strand
TTGTGTTTACTTGTGTTGTCCTTGACTATTGTTTAAATTGGTTTGATGTTCCGAAACACTTAAGTGTGACAAACATGCAAAGGAACAGGAAATGAGGAAGGGGGCAAACACTTTTTCACACCACTGTATAAAAAGAGACTCTTAGAGAGTGTTTCAGAAGTAAAGATGGGCAGAGGTTCACCAATCTGAGAACACCAGTGTCCACAATTTGTGGAACAATTTCAGAATAATATTCCTCAACGTAAAATTTCAAAGACTTTGAATATCTCTATGAATGTATTAATTTACATTTATTTACATTTTACACATCATCCCAACTTTTTTTGGAATTGGGTTTGTACATCTCTTCCTGCATAAATTGTTCAGATACATGACAGAAAAGCTATAGTCTTCTTGAGACTGGCAAAGAAAAGTTAGGCCCAAGGAACATTGTCGGTAAATATGCATGTTGCACTAGAAATGAAAGGCACAAAAAAAAAAAAACCCCCGTTTAAATGATAGAGATGTTTGAACATGTTTGAACAATAAAGAACATTATTATAGCTTGACCTTTTTTGTGTAGCTCTTTCTTAATAAGAAGCTCACACCTGACTTAAGCTAGATATTATTACAAAAGGATCAACTGAAGCAAACAAGCCTCTCAATGTGAAAAAAAAAGATCAATAGAATCTATCAGCAATTTCAGACCGAGCTTTCTGACAGCTCGATTATCTCCACTCCCCCTCAAACAGAGAATTGTTTAGCTGCAAATCCTCTTCAAGCATAATTTACATGTACTGTATTACCTGCTCCATTTCAAAGCTCCTCACTGTGGTAGAACAATGATCTCATTCGAAAGTAATTAGTTGGGAAGGTGACAAAGAGGCACATTACACTCCAGCACAAAGGAAACCATTATAGAAAGAAAACAAGAGAGTGTGAAAACTGGAACGGGAATCCTGCGAAAATTAACACCAGAATGGACAACAGCAATTAGAGTCAATGAGTACAGAGACCACCTTGAAGCATCTGGGGCACTCAGTGTCACCATAAAGACCTCTATTTGCCAAGTTAGGTTCAGTCGGCTACCTAATGCAGGGCTTATGATGAAGGCTGAGGCATAGCTTTGGTATATGGAGTACGTTATCATGCTTTTCACCCAGCATGATTTACACACTGTGCTGCACTAACCTTTGCTTTGAGAGGTCACTCCCAAAGCAATATACATATACAGGTATGTGAGACTGATCAGGTTTGAGGCTGCCCCTGAATGGATCTGTACACACTTTGCTCAGACCGCTAACCTGGATACATTTATTTTATTTTTTTTATTAATTTTTAGCAGACGCTTTTATCTAAAGCGACTTACAAGTGCACACACACACACCAATGGTAGCAGAGCTGCCATGCAAGGTGCTAGCTTGCCATTGGGGGCAACTTAGGGTTCAGTGTCTTGCCCAAGGACACTTCGGCATGGGATCACCCGGGCCGGGATTCGAACCACCAACCCTACGATTAGCGGATTAGCGGACAACCCGCTCTACCGACTGAGCCACCTTGATCTGGCAGCAAGGTGTTAAATTGGCATCTTATGCACACGTGCGGGCAATTGCTCCAGACTGACACAAAGAGAAATCACAATTTAATCACACATTAAGGATTGCTGCCATGTGTGAGAATTTCGGAGGAGTCTTCCATCTTCATATTGGCAAGCACAATGAAACACTTCTAGTGTAATTTTGAGAAAAGCATGAGGCATGTAGCCGGGTAGTTTCATAAGAAAATCATGCTAATTTACACCAGGTTGAAGAATTATGGCTTTTGGGTGATGGTGGCTTTTGTATTGATTGTTAGTGATTGTTAAAACTTGGATTATCTGCTTATATAAATGGAGAAACAAACAAACAAACAAACAATACATTATAACACGTGTTCTATTTTAAAGCATTAACAGAGGAAATGTGCTCAAACATTTGCTTGCTATTATAAAATATGAAATATTGCATTACTTTGCAGGTATCTTTTTCTCAAACTCAACCTGCAACCTTGCAAATTTTAACCTTCGGGAACGTTTTGTTGTGAAGCATAACAAAATGCAGCAGGCATCTGCAAAAACGCTCAAAATCATTTAAGAAGTTCGCCTCATGCTTGCACATGTGGTGCATTTGTCAGTAACAGAGACCCTAGGCCACAGTGTCTGACCTGTGCCCCCTGGCTAATATGCTCACAGACGCTAATTCCAAACACATAACCCGATCGAACCGTATCACCGTATATCCCATGCCTGTCCTGAGCATCCATCTGTAGCCTCATATATTAACACCCAGAGAAGAGAGTGAAAACTCTTCGGCTGAGCATTTATCTTAGGGAGTAATACTGTACTGTTTTGATAAAGGGGGAGAACAGGGTGCAGATAGGCCTGATTTGCAGCAGGAATGGTAGATGAGCTGGAGCACGTTGCTTGTGTAATGGCTTGAGCAGATGTGTGGGACGACCTGATTCTGACCCACAGCATGGCCACAGAGCCCCTAAAGACCTCTAGCAGGGAGATTTACGCTCACTTTGTAAACAAGAAAGCATGGTGCTCAACATGGTTGAAAGTCATGTATGGCACATTTAACACAGACAAGACATTTGTTAAAAACTTACTGTATTTTATGGATCAGGAATTGCATTCTAAACTCATACCAGCTAGAACTTTCTTTCTGTGAGGAAATAGATTTAATTTACTGATATTTATTCATTACCATACCACAGCGCTTTTGAATTCTTGTTTCTGATTGGTCAGAAGATATCAATTACTTTTCTATTAGTAACAGCAGCTTTGACAGCAGTTCCAGCTGCAAGGCCAATCACAGACTTATGTATGTTACTGCGTTTATTGTAATACGTTATTATTTCTATAGGAACAACTTATGCAGCAATGGTGCACAAAACTCAACTGACTTAACCCAAGAGCTGTTTCTTTAAGTAAAGTTGCCCTGACACGGGAACATCTTCAGGATGGACTGATATGTTTCTTTGTAAAACAAGCTGCATGCATTTTTAGTCTTATTAACGTCAAGAGAGGGAAAAAATTAGAGAGTGATGAGGGAGCAACTGTTAACGCTGCTATAATGTACGCGATCATGGAAAACGTAATTATTAAATGTTACAATAAACAGAAAAAAATAATATAATACGGTGTTTAATAAATAAGAAGTTGTTAGTGATGGAGGAATTGCTGTGTCATAAAGGGAATAAAACATTTCAGGATGTTCTGTTAATGGAGAATAATCAATTGTTGGCGATAGCAAAGCAATGTGAGTGGCTATTGCTCAGGTGCAGGTTGTCCTCTCATCATAAGATTGCGGTTCGATTCACGTCCCACATGACCCCACATGCCGAAGTGTCCTTGGGCAAGACACTGAACCCTAAGTTGCTCCCATTGGCAAGCTAGTGTCTTGCCTTTGTGTGTGAATGTTTGAATGAGGGCCAGTGTATAGTGCTTTCTAGAACTGCTAAGGTTAAAAAGTGCAAACCATTTACCATTACACCAACTGATTATGCCTTGTCGTGTTTTATTCTTTACTTATTAAAATGTCTTTAAAATGTTACCAGTGGCATGTTGACATAGAAAATGTATATAAAATAATTGATGTTCTGCATGATCAGCAAAAAATATAACTAGTTGTTATATGTACCTTAGTGGTTAGCATGTTTGCCTCGTACCTCCAGGGTTGGGGGTTCGAATCCCGCCTCCACCCTGTGTGAGTGGAACCTGCATGTTCTCTCTGGTTGGAACCCTGTCCACGGTGTCTCCGGCCTTGTGCCCCAAGTCCCCTGGGATAGACTCCAGGTTCCCCACAGCCATGTGTAGGATGGGCGGTATGGAAAATGGATGGATAATTTACAGTGATTATGAGGGTGAGTGATTCAGCAGTAGGGTAGACAGCAGTTGTCAGACACGCTGTGTTTTCCGACGTTGTACATTTTAGCCTTTTGGATTAGAGGGTTGTAATCTTATCAGAGGTATAATATTAGATGACAGAGCAGCATTTGGGTTGCCCCTGGAAGTGTTAACTATCACACATGCAGCATTAGATTCCACCCAGTAAACAAAAGGTTTCAGAGCTCAATTGCTCTACAACAAAAGTCCCACTGCTTACTTGTTCAGTTATATTGAAATTTCATACATTAGTTAGACTACTGGTGATAATCTGTCAGAAATGTCATTTGATTAAAGTAGTAGTTATAATCTAATCTAATCTAATGTGGAAATAAGGTTTACATTATAGTTGCTTTCTAGCATTGAGTCTTTGGTTTATGGAAGCACTGTACATACCATTGGTAGATCCAAAAAAAAAAAAAAACAGTCTGCACAGATCTCCCAACAAACAGAGGAAGAGGGAGGGAGCTCACTCCTGACTTCACTGCATGATGGAACCCCACTGAGCACCATAAGGACACTGTTTTGCTTGCTGCTATTACCCTCTTGGTGATGGCCATTTAAAAGCTGAGCAAACAGGCCGGATACTTCTCTGAACTAACAACTCAGCCATCTAACGCACATGCCATGAACAAGTGAAACCTATGAGCACACGCTATATGGACACTGTGTGAATTGATTAGCGGAACACCAAGTCAGCAAACGATTGTGAATGTTGTAGAAACTCCAACCCACAGACATGAGCCAGGAGGTGCTGTAATGGCTGAAATGGTTTGTGTTGGGAATGGTGGTAGCAGCTCTGGGTTTAGATCAGGACATTCATGTGTCTAGATGCTTGCACCATGTACCCAGACGTTAGCACCATGTACCCAGACGTTAGCATCATGTACCCAGACGCTAGCATCATGTACCCAGATACAGTTGAGCCATGTCATCTCCTCCAGCCTGTGTCATTAGTCCAATTTAAACTGCATGAGACAAAGCCAGTCCACATTAAGGTCTTTTTGACGGATCGGTTTTTCTTGGACACAGTAGTGCACTCCTAGACCCTTTGGGAACTGCTGCACATGTTTTTTTTTCTTCTTTTTTTTATGAACGCAAAGATGGACATTCTCCCCTGACACCATGAAAACTCTCTCAGAGCGCCCTTCCCTGATCCTCTTCACTCTTTTACCCAGCAAAAGCAGGATGTTTCCTGACAAACGCGCCCGTAAAGTCTCAGCAGAGCATGACAGAATTCGTTCAGTTGAGATTTAAAACTCAACAAATTAATCTACTGCACAACTTTGTCTAGACTCATGTCTCTGTTCTCATTGTCCTTCAAACAAAACGGGTACAGATATGAAAAAAATTATTAAAGATCTTGTATCTATAATATTGTGTAAGAGCGTGTAAGCTCACTATTGGCTTATGATCTAGATTTCATGCTTTTCCTATGTTGTGAACTTTCACTTTCTCATATATAGATGGGTTAAAAATTATACCATCTGTCTTCAGTCCATTGCTTTCCATTAAAAATGTAACAGATTTGTTACCAAGTGTTGTTTTATATGGTTCACTACTTTTATCACTATGTGAAATAATCTTTCTGGCTAAAATAGGCAGATGCCCGTGCAGTGCCTTAATAACAAGAGTATGTTAAGACCCCATCATCCTATACTCTACACAAAAGGCTTTCATCTCCTTTCATGTTTTCTAACCAACCAGTGCCAGTCCTTTATCAGTGGAGACATTGCTGTGTTTATGAGTCCTCATAAAACTCAGCGGATTACTTTGATGCATGTTAAAGTTTATACCATTTCCCACTGATTTGCCCACAAACGAAACAATGATTATAGGTGTGTAAAAGGGACTATTAAAAGAGCATGTGGGTCATTCCATCTCAAGTGATCCAAAGTTGGAATTGGAACAAAAACTGATATCTAGAGCACATTACAAGGTATGTGTACATATATAAACATTTTCCACATTGGTTTCTTTAAAAAAAATTTAAAAATTAAAAATCAAAAAATTAAGCATTTCCACCCTTAAACTGAAATTATTATAAGACATAATGGCATATGGGTCAAAAGATATCCACTGAAACATGAGTTATGAGGCATCACATTTATTGGATTGAGCATGTAACAAGGACACAAAAATAACAATAAAAATCTGATTTAAAAAAATAGGAAAACATTTGACAAATCAATAAATAACATCAGCAGATGTTTAAAAATACTCAACAATTCGGACCAATCTCAGGATCTGTTAGTTTGAAAATGTCAAAGAAGGATTCAGAACACAGAAATCGAGATTTTCTTGGGTACAGAGTGCATCACTAGGAAGTTATGGTAAGACCATATCAGTTATTATAGTTTTTTATTATCATCTTTTAATTGAGTGACTTACACTATACCCTGCAAGAAATGCTGTGAGTATAACATGGTGTAATTTACCTGGACATGAACATAACAGGTCAAAATGCTTGTGATCAGCCATTTCGAATGATAATTGTAGGAGATCCATAAGTGCTCTCAGGTGATACACATCATGCCTGAATGTGGGGTCTGGTGTGAAATTCAAAGTGTAACATAGCAAAGTGTAACCATACATTGATTTGATCATCATTTATCTTATGTATATCTTAAAGTGTAACATCTTACATTAATCATGCTATTTAACAATATTCAGAATCATTTTACCTCAGAGTCAATTCGGAATCATTTTTCGTCAGAGTCAATTCAGAATCATTTTGGGCGGTTGTGGCTCAGTGGGTATAGCGGGTTGTCCACTAATCCACTAATCGTGGGGTTGGCGGTTCGAATCCCGGCCCGGGTGATCCCATGCCGAAGTGTCCTTGGGCAAGACACTGAACCCTAAGTTGCCCCCAATGGCAAGCTAGCACCTTGCATGGCAGCTCTGCTACCATTGGTGTGTGAGTGTGCTCTCATTAGTAAGTCGCTTGTAAATGTAAAAATGATATTTCTGTAAAGCTGCTTTGAGACAATGTACCATTGTAAAAAGCGCTATACAAATTGATTAATTAATAATTAATAATTAATCATTTTACCGCAGAGTCAATTCAGAATCATTTTACCTCAGAGTCAATTTAGAATTATTCTGCTTCAGAGTCACAGAAGCAAAATCATTCGTCAACAGAGTCACAGATTCACTGTCATTCTACACCACAGTCATAAAACCAAAACCCATTCTTCATTACAGAGTCACAGAATCAGAACTACACTACATTAGAGCTGCTGAATCAGATTTATTTTATGTCAGAAAGTCCCATAGAGAATCATTCTACACCAGAAAATAACAGAATATGAATCATTTTTTACACTGTTTTAACAGTGGTGGAAAATACTTGAGTAATTGAGTAATTGTACTTCATTACCATACTTAAGAATTATTTTAAGGTATTTACACTTGAATACTTGTACTCTTAATTAATTACATTTCCAAAAAAAAAAATTCACGCCTTACACTTTTATTTCGACCTTCAAAATACTCATTACAAATCACATTGGTTTCTTCTCTCATTTAATGACAGCACACTACGTATCAAACAAATGGGCCTGCTTTAGTGTTTAATCATTTCAGTTCCAATTATTTCAATTTAATGTCCAGTCATTTCAATTTAGTGTCCAATCATTTCAGTTTAGCATCCAATCATTTCAGTTTAGTGTCCATTCATTTCAGTTTAGTGTCCATTCATTTCAGTTTAGTGTCCAATCATTTCAGTTTAGTGTCCAATCATTTCAGTTTAGCGTCCAATCATTTCAGTTTAGCGTCGACTCATTTCAGTTTAGCGTCCAATCATTTCAGTTTAGCGTCCACTCATTTCAGTTTAGCGTTCAATCATTTCAGTTTAGCGTCCAATCATTTCAGTTTAGCATCCAATCATTTCAATTTAGCATCCAATCATTTCAGTTTAGTGTCCAATCATTTCAGTTTAGTGTCCAATCATTTCAGTTTAGCGTCCACTCATTTCAGTTTAGCGTCCAATCATTTCAGTTTAGCATCCAATCATTTCAGTTTAGCGTCCAATCATTTCAATTTAGCATCCAATCATTTCAGTTTAGCGTCCAATCATTTCAGTTTAGCATCCAATCATTTCAGTTTAGCATCAGGTTGGACACTATAGCTATCCATGTATCTGTATATGGATAAGCCACAAGATTGCAGTGTTGAACTTAAGGATGAGTGCTCCTGGCCCTACCTCAGTAAAATGTTTCAGTATTCTGGATTAAGTACAGACTGATATAATGAGGCATCTCCTTTATCTCACTAGAAGGCATGGACTCAAGTTGAAAAGGTGCTGAGGTATTGTAAGTTTGTCTAATTTGTTCTAACATTAACAATATATACATCAATCATCCTGTTCAAAAGTTTACACTCCCCTGGCTCTTAATGTATCGTGTTGCCTTGAGCATCAGTGAATGTTTGCATCTCTTGGAATAGTTGTGTACGAGTCCCTCAGTCGACCTCAGTGTGAAAAGATGGATCTCAATATAGTCACTGTTGAAAGGGGTTAAATATGCAGAAGATACTGGAAAAGCGAAGAATGTGCAGGACCTTGAGGATTATTCTGAAGAAAAGTGGGCAGTTTAACTGCTCAGGACAAACAAGGGCCTGATGAACATGGACTCATGGACATCGTTGATCATCCAGGGAACGAAACACGGTATTAAGAATCAAGCATGTGTAAACTTTTGAACTGGTTCATTTGTGTAAATTCGGTCATTATTGTGTCTTGTGGGATATATGTAAATCATTCATTTGTAAGTCGCTTTGGATAAAAGCGTCTGCTAAGTGAATAAATGAATGAATGAATGAATTTGCTATGTGAAATAGCAAGGAGTATATAAACTTATGGCCTGTATGGATTGTATACCTGTAATTAAATGATGCGCTCACAGAGAATGTGCTTGAGCCTTTAATAAGCATGAAAATAAATCTTCTTGTATATCCTCGAATTCTCTGCAGCTAAGTGCCTCACATCAAAAAAGACTTTGTAGCTTTTCATTTGACCTGCGATCACAGATTTTTCACATTAGTTTTTATGGTTGAATAATTAAAGAATGTTCTACCAGAGGTTATGTTTCATACGCCACATTATATAAAGCTGAACAGATATACACAGAGCTCATTCCTGCTTGGGTTAGTGACCCAATAAGGATCAGGGTTCTTCATCTATGAAGAGGAACAGAGGGGCATGCAGTTTAATGTACTGTGGCTGATTCTGTCTGAAGAGAGACGAGATTGGAATGGTAATAATGGTGAAAATGAGCATCCTGAGCAGATTTACATGGGATTATCATGATTCTCGGTTGAGGAACTGAGAAAATAATCAAAGAAATACATTAGCAGAAACATCTTAATATCAACAGTGTGCATTCTGCCATTTATTATGAAAGTAGTAATATGGGTTCACCAAGTGTTCCTGGGATACGCTCCAGATCCACCACAATCTCAACTAAACATGAATGAATGAGAAAACAAGAGTAATTTTTGTTGTTGTTGGATGAAAACAGTTTACCTGAACTATTTGTAACTAACTTGCCCATATGCGGTTATATTATTAATGAAAGGCATGCGTATGTGGTCGTCTTGGTGCTGATTATGTGGTAGGCTGTCAGCATGAGGCAGCTGATGGGAAAGCGCATAGTCATGATCAGACCGAGCAGCTGGGGCTAGTGACTGCCATCTGGACACACTTACTCTATCGTTGTGCACGTTCGCGTGCGATCGTGTGTATGTGTATCTGCAACCATGTTTATGCTGTCGGCGTTTACAACAAAGACAGCACGTTTCCAAGAATAAATACATCTAATTGCATTTGAAATATAACTTTGATGCTTTATGTTCCTTTGAATACAAACATACAGTATGATTGATACATAAGGCTACGCTTAATCTTACAATCACATAAGATTCTAATGTCTCCAGGCTACCACATTTTCTCTACTCGTGCCATCTCTGTCATCATAACTGAGAGCCAACTGAGAGAAAACCATTTGTTCCAGGGTCTTTTTATATTTGCACATGATAGCTCGCTGTAATTACACAGACTCTAATTGATTCTGATACAGATGACACTGTGGCCTCTGTTAGGGTCATCGTGGGAAAATTTAGCCAGAGCACCAGCAGGCCATCTTTTCTGCTCCGCACCATATGGCCATGCTTTCAGCAGGCACTGGGAAAGCTGCATCTCACAGCTTTATTATGCAAATGAAGACACTAAGCGCATGGTGTCCAGCCATGACTTCATAATTATGTGCTTTATTAGGTTTAATAACACACAGTACACTACAATTTGGAGGAACACTTTACAATAACAGTACATGAATAATCATGCACTGATACCTGGATTAATACTTATGTAAATATGAAGTAATGATGAACTAAGGCATGTACTAATCACAAACTAATGAAGCGCTAACCTTAACTAGGACATGAGTCTTATGAATCCATGTGTCAAAAACGACCACCTTAAGTACACGTTAGCACATGTATGTCTATTATTGTATCAATTAACACATAGGGGTAAACTAAATCATGCTCTAAAAGAAAGGATATGAATTAAACCCATATCATTTCAAATTATTTATATAATTTGCCATATGCAGCTGCGTACACAATCATCATTGGATGGTGCTGGATTACTTTCATTCCACAAACAGTTGCACAAACCTGACTTTGCGCTCGGGTCTCCATCAGTTCATGACTTCAAAGTAATAGACTTCATGTTGAGACTGTGGTGAATTTCCTGATTACACATGTAGCATATAGTTATAGAAGATAATTATTTATAATTACACCCTCTGGTGTCACCTAGATGAGGATGGGTTCCCTTCTGAGTCAGGTTACTCCTTCTGGTTACTACATCTCAGGGAGTTTTTCCTTGCCATCGTCGCCTTGTCAATTAAAAATTTTGATGTGAAATTGATATATTAGAACCTGCATACTAGCTGTAGAACTGCATACAATATAGACTAATCTTAGGTTGATGGAAGAAGATTTAACTTTGCATTGATAACATTGAGCACGTATTATCATGCATTCTCTCTCCTAATGAACTCTTCTACGGTTTTGACATATTTTACACTTTCAGTAGTAAGGAAAGTAGTACTTTCTTAACGTTATTACTCTCTGAGTGACATAAACATTTGAAAGCATTTTAAATTGTGCTCAAAATATGTTTGTGAAATGAAGAAGTGTAAGATTAATACTAAGTTTCTCACTCATCTGTCAACATCTAAGGTTTATTTGTAGAATATAATATTGCAGCCACCGCTGTTTCACAGAGGCTTGTTTTGTTTGCGCTTTGCACTGTGGGAGTATCAGCAGCCCGGTTCCCCAGGCCTCATCCACACTCTCCCCTGTTTCCCCATTTCTGCAGGTCATGGGTGAGTTCATATTAAACCCAAGCTTGTTTGAACAAGAGACGAACCAGCCTGGCGGATGTGGATGTATACTGCCTAAATAAATAATATTAAATCTGTAGTTTGTGTGTCTGAGAGTCTGGCATGTAAAGAATGCTTGAGTTGTAACGGTGTCATCTCAGGGTTAATGACAATCTGATGGAGATGCAGCTAAGGAGCGACATGATGTGGAAATCAGCTATCCCAATTCTCTGGCCTTCTGGGGTTAGCATAATTCTACATGTGGGAAATTTTCATGGGGAGACGGTGGGTGTTGTCAGAGATACTTCTGCATGACTTCCGGCTGAGCGAGAGATGGAGTAAGACGCAACTTTCGGGGCTCCTGCAACTCCATTTAATATAATTCT
>JAFFST010050550.1:54049-65550 GCA_022414735.1 Noturus placidus | reverse complement strand
AGTAAAATGTGGTGGTGGTTCCATCCTGCTGTGGGCCTGTGTGGCCAGTGCAGGGACTGGGAATCTTGTTAAAGTTGAGGGACGCATGGATTCCACCAAATATCAGCAGATTCTGGAGACCAATGTCCTGGAATCACTGACAAGGCTGAAGCTGCGCCGGGGCTGGATCTTTCAACAGGACAATGACCCTAAACACTGCTCAACATCTACTAAGGCATTCATGCAGAGGAACAAGTACAACGTTCTGGAATGTCCATCTCAGTCCCCAGACCTGAATATTATTGAAAATCTGTGGTGTGACCCTGTCCATGCTCGGAAACCATCAGACCTGAATGAATTAGAGGTGTTTTGTAAAGAGGAATGGTCCAAAATACCTCCAACCAGAATCCAGACTCTCATAGGAAGCTATAGGAAGCGTTTAGAAGCTGTTATTTCTGCAAAAGGGGGATCTACTAAATATTGAGTTATTTTTTTTGATTGTGGTGCCCAAATTTATGCACATGCCTAATTTTGTTTAAAGAATTATTGCACACTTCCTGTAAATGGTATAAAGTTCGTTTCACTTCTCAAATATCACTGTGTTTGTCTCCTATATGATATATTTAACTGATTTTTTTTAATCCTAAGAACCAACGATTTATGAAGGAAAATCATTGAAATAAACAAGGTTGCCCAAACTTTTGCAGACCACTGTATATGCACACACACTCTACCAGTCAAAAGTTTGGTGACTCTTAACTGAAATGTTTCTCGTTATCTTAAAAATCTTTTGATTTGAAGGTGCAAATGATGATTAAATGTTTGAAATCGCTTTTGTAGACAAAAATATAATTCCTTTAAACATAATATTCCTTTCTTTCATTAGAAAACTAACATTTTATTTGCAAAAATAATTTTTTTTAAATGGATGACTTGAAATGAAATATTCCGAAAAGCAGCCAATAAGTGTCCAGCATAGGTGGGAACTCCTTTAATACTGTTTACAAAACATCTCACAGTGATTCCTCAAGAAATTGGTTGAAAATTCCAAGAATACATTTCTGGAAATTCTAGGCAAAAATGGTGTTTCTTTGAGGATGACAAAATACTAAATTATTTTTATCACAACATAATTCCCATAGTTCCATTGTGTGTTATTCCAGGGTTTTCATGACATCATTATTATTATTCTAAAATGCTGGGAAAAAAATTAAGAAAGTATAAATGTTTGAGTGGTAATGTGAATATGTATGCATGTGTGCATGTATGTATGTACGTGTTTGTGTGTGAGTATGTTCATGTATGTATGTGTGTGTGTGTGTATATATATATATATGCGGGCAAGCACACACAAACAAACACGTACATACATACATGCACACATTCAAATTTTTTTAAAAAGTTTTTTTTTTTCTTTGTTTGTTTATGATTTCCCTTACCTTTCCCTCCTTCTCTCCTTTACTGTAGGTCTTCAGCCCATGGTATCTCGTTTGAGATTCCATTTGATGACCCTGTGGGTTGTAAATCTGGTAAAGGGTTGAGTCGGTCTGCTAGCACGGAGGGCCTGGTGTTCAATGTTTCCAACTTGGTACGGGGCATGCGCTGGAACCTCTCTTTCCAACCCATAAATGGAAGCACGCACACACCGTTACAAGAAGAAGAAGATGATGTAACATCACATCATGGTCCTGTCAGGCCTCTTGCTAGAACTGACTCTAGGTATTTCTTTTAAGATACCTGGGCAGCTAAAGAAATAGCATCTGACTGACCAACTGAGATAGATAAATTTGGTATTTGATTTTTTCATTAATATTACACTTATATTACTCTAAAATCAACAGATGTTCTAGATCAGGTAAAATTCTACTGCTAAGTAGTAATCAGACCATGAAGATAGTTTTTACTTTTAATTTCTGTAGGTATTCAAATGGGATGCATCCAGATGTCACTAGTCCCCAGTCTCCAACTCCAACTATGGAGGAGGCTCTGAAGATCATTCACGACTCAGAGTGCTCTCCCAGCAGTCTCTGTCCCACTGTTGGTGAAAATGCATTCTTCCTGCACCCCCCTGAAGCCCACACTGCTGCTAACTCTGACCTGCAAGACCCTGAGGACCATCTGTCTAAAGCCCGGGTTGATGATGGACAGCTAAGTTCTACATCTACAGAAATGGATACAGGAATTCATGTTCGCACAGAGGACATCCAGGATGGTCAGGATGAAGACTCATCTTTAAAGGACTACTCTGATATGGACCAAGACTATGAAGCCCGTTCGTGCCCATTACCTGATACAGTTGGCAGTTTTATCCCTGTGCCAAGTCTACAGGGTCAGCTTTCACTGGCTGCAAGCTCCAACTCCTCCATTGGATCCTCTTTTGCTGTGCGCATGACAAGTTTTGCTGAGCAAAAGTTCCGCAAGGTCAAACATGGGGAGGGGCGGAGTGGTGGAAATACACCTGAAAGTGATATAAGCATCACAACTGCTAGGGCAGTAGCAAGGTCTGTAGCACCTGATGCCCGAAGTCCCAGTCAGACCATCTCACCCCGTGACCCATCTAGCCTGTTAGTGTCTGAGATGGTGCAATTGAAGATGAAGCTTGAGGAAAAGCGGCGAGCTATTGAAGCTCAAAAAAACAAAGTGGAAGCCGCTTTCACACGCCACCGACAAAGAATGGGTCGCACTGCCTTTCTCAACGTTGTTCGCCGCAAAGAAACTATCTCACCACTAGGGGGTAGTAGTGGAAGCTGTAGAACTCTAGATGAGAAGCAAAATGTAGAACCACAACTATTGAAAACAAACGATAGCAACTCTCAATTAGAGAGGTGCAAGCCCGATGGAGCACCACTTAAATTGACCCCAGAGGATGGAGGGAGTGCAGAGGTGGTAGACTTGGCAGAGTACACACGCTCGATCGAACGCTTGAATGCATCACTGAGCTTCCTGCAGACAGAAATGCAGCGCCTGGCACAGCAGCAAGAACACATCATGCATCTTCGTGAGCAGCAAGCCTGGGTGATCTCACCTCCACACACTCAAATGCAAACACAAATTGCATTACAGAAACACTTGAGTGAGCTGCGCAGCAGTAGTGTTGTGAGTCGTGGATCTGTGGGGTCTCTTTCCCCAAACCTGTCCTCCACAGGGTCACCCCGTACCACACAACGGTTACCTGCCCCCCTAAAGAGAAAGTCTGCTTCATTTCATGCCAGACCAACCCGTACTCCACGTCCAAGTGAGCTGAAATTCACCCCATTTAGTCGGATGTTAAACACCCCACAGTCAGTGGATAGTCTACCTAGGCTGCGCAGGTTCTCCCCTCGACAAACACAAACTAGTTCTTTTGCATACCTGGGACATGACAAGGGACCTACAGATGAGAATCTCACAAATAAAGAGGAAGTAAATGCGCTAGCAGTGGGGTCTATAGACAAGCAACCTGGCACAGATGCAGAAAAGATTTCTGGGGATGCTCTGTCCAGCCAAGTCACAGCGAACCAAAAAGCAAAAGAAGAGAAAGAGAAGAAAATAGATCGAGATATGAAAGAGAAACCATCAGAAGATGACGGACCCATCAAGACAACAGCAGCATTTCAGGTTCAGTCCCAGACAGTAACGGAGCATTTGGAAGTGATGAGTACAGATGGCACAGGGGAAAGTCAGGCCCAGGGTGGGAAGGACCTAACTGAGGTGCGTCTCTCTGAACTGAAGCCTCCAGAGGATCACGAACTGGAAAGTGGGAAAGTGATGGAGGGCAGGGTAGAGAAGATGTGTTGTGGGTTCTTCTACAGGGTAGGACCTTTGTTTTCATGTCACTAACCATAGAAACATACCACTGAGCTCACGAAACACATCACAATTATTTTGCTGTGTCTGATTTCACTTTTTTCACTCAAATGTGGTCTCACTTATGGGCTGGCACTTTTTAATTTTCTTATTAAAAATTGGCGCTCTGCAGGCTCTACTGGCATTAAAGTAAGATAGTCTTTTACTAATAATTAACAATAAAGTTCTCAAAAAGACAGGCTGAGTCTCTGACCTTTAATAGTAATTTAATTTGACCATTTGAACTATAAATGATTTCTTAGTAGACAAATGTTACCTTATGAGCATTTTTCAAGTTGATAGTATAACTTTGGACGAAAAAAACATAAAATAGGTTAACCATTATTCTTCTTACATATATTCAGACAATTAAATCCTTAATATAGACTGCATACCATTAATGCATTACTGGTAAACATGTCAGCTGTTTTAGAAAAGCATAACTACAAAGATATTTGCAAAACTTTATCAAATCAGCTTCGGAGAATCATTCTGTGTGCAACAGTTAGTTATATAAATCAAATGACAGTAATATAAGTGAATTGAACCATAATCTTATATTCATGATTAACTGTATGCTTTTTGAGCTGATTAGTACATATGGGCTTGGTTGAATGTGTTCTTATGTGTGTTTTGCTCTTATACTTGTAGTAATGATTATTTCTGCCACTGTGATTGTGTCTGC
This sequence comes from Noturus placidus, assembly GCA_022414735.1. Classification (NCBI taxonomy): domain Eukaryota; kingdom Metazoa; phylum Chordata; class Actinopteri; order Siluriformes; family Ictaluridae; genus Noturus; species Noturus placidus. Next base: position 61,061 of record JAFFST010050550.1, on the reverse strand, counting down.
ATTGTGAGTCAGGAGAAGGAATGTTTTTGTTAAGATTGGGGCCTATGTGTGTGTTCACATGCACATGTATATTACGTATTGGGGGGTGTGTGTGTGTGGACCCAGAACCATTTGATTGTGGTGTTTTTTATCTCTGCTTGATTTGTGATCTTTGTTAGGTGTCTCTGACTTGGCTGCTTTGTACCTGTTTTCATTTAGGATGATCAAAAAGGTGAGGAAGACATTGCACAGAAGAGAGCAGCTCTACTGGAGAAGAGGCTAAGGAGAGAGAAAGAGATGCAGATGAAGAAACGACTGCAGGAGCAAGAGATGGAGCAGAAGAAGGAAATATCAAAGTTAGCTCTCTCTATAGCAGAATACGTATAGATCCAGAAAGCTATTTTTTTTTTCTAGTTTAGCAATAATTTTGTAAATGTTAGAGTAACTGTATATTCATATTTGTTTAACGGGCCTAATATCTCTGAAGATTTATGAGTCTTAATTGAGATTTGTATAGATGAGCCATTTATTGCCCTCTGCTGGACAGACTGAGAGCAGAAGAGGATCGTCAGAAGAAAGAGGAGGAGAAGGCAAGACGGGAGTTCATCAAAAATGAATATCTGAGGAGGAGGCAGCTCAAACTGATGGAGGACATGGATATGGTCATTAAACCCCACCCCCCAAGCATCAAACAGAAGAAGCCCCGTCCCAAGTCCATGCAGAGAGACATCATGGAGTCTCCTAAACCACCTTCTCAGACATATACAGGTACAGCAGCTACTCATTTAAAAACCTACAGTGCAGATTGCATATCTCTGCTATGGACAAACATGGGTATAATGGATATAAGCAACAGACTCAATATGAAAACCCAACCTTATAATGGGGTGCCATATACAAGCAGGGAATACTGTGACCCTTTTGCTTAGTGAACAAAGATACATGAACTCAAATGACTTACAGGATGTAAGAGATTAGAATCCCTTACTGCAATTGTTCAGGTAAAACAATTTACATTTCATAAATTAATTAGAGTGGCAAGTAATGCATCAATGAGAATTCAGGATTGCATGTCAAAACTAAGCAATGTGCCTAAATAGTAAGTACACCAATACTATACGGTAGTATACAGTTGGGATGTGGTTCAAATATTTATGATTTGTGATTGCTCAATATTACAGACCTATTATGAGAATAAAATAACTTTATTGTGCTTACAATTATTTAACTATCACAGTTATCAGAGTACCAGATGAAGGAGGAAAACTTCTCAGTCAGAGCTTTTCTTTAAGTTGTTTTTTAGCAGCAGTGCCTGTACGTTGGCAACACTAAGGTATAACTGCGCTCTTTTTGCAGGATCAGCATATGGGCCATTACATGTAAATTCGGAAAGGGTTGTTGCTGCATCTTTCAGATTATGTAGATTATTTTTTCTTGATACTTTAAGGGGCAGCTGTGGCTCAGCAGTTAGAGCGGGTTGTCCACTAATCGTAGGGTTGGTGGTTTGATTCCTGGTCACATGACACCATATACCGAAATGTCCAAAACACTGAACCCCAAGTTGCTCCCGATGGCAAGTTAGCACCTTGCATGGCAGCTCTGCTACCATTGGTGTGTGAATATGTGTGTGAATGGTTGAATGAGACAGTGTAATGAGCTTTGGATAAAAGTGCTATATAACTGCAGACCATTTACCATTTTTTATTTACCAAAGTATTTTGGCTGAATTCTTAAATTTTCCACTCCCCTCAAAAACTTTTCCCATTAAAAATGTCTTATTTGGGAAGGCATGTATAGGATTTAATATTAAATATTATTCCCAGCAGCATGTAATTTGGTAGATATAAAGACAAATTGTAAATGCTCAGAAGTCACCACAGAAGGCCAGTTCTTTTTCTTATGAGGTCCTCAAAATGGGAAAAAGTGCAACATTTCCAAATGTGAGTGATATTAAGGGTGTATAGCCCTCACTTTAAAAGTAAATTTTTTCCTGAGACATGTAGCAACAACCCTAACTGAATTCACACTGAATGACTCACATATCCAGCACATGCAGTAACAGGATGAATTAGTCTCATAATGTTAGCTAGCTATCCAAAATATAAGGTTGAAGTGTAGAGGATTGCACCGCTGTAATCTCACAGTGCACTGTGTGCATTGGACTGTAGGCTGAATGTAGGGTTTGAGGCTCTGCACATCTCTGGGGGTGCTAGATGCAGAGAGTCCATTAACTAACTATAATGCCTGGTCATTTCAAATTATGGATTATTGTGCTCTCTGTGTATTTTATTAGGGGTTAAGCACTGAAACTTGAAATGCTGAAACTATATTGTTTTTGTAATGATTTTTTATTATGGATTCAAGCTTTTGGCAAGAGAGTTTATGGAAGCCCATAGAACTGTCTGGTGAAAATTTTTGACATTTGGCACACTGATTTGAGAACATTCTGACCAAATTTTATTTATGCTCTAGCACCACCATTGGGCCAATTTCTTAGTCTAATTTGGAAGTACGTCTATGGTCATAACTTTTAAACCACATGTCCAAAATTTAAAAACCAGTCATACCTGGATAGGTCAAGTTCAGTGCAACTTATTACATCAATTTCCACCTACTTAGATTTTTTTTAATTAAAATTGTTGTTTTGGTGTTGTTTTTTTTGCTACTCCTCCTACAAATTTTTGTCTAATCATCAGCACACATCAGCACTCATCTTCAGAGTAAGAATTTTGAATACTCTAAACGGCTCGTCCATAATGTGCCAACAAATTTGATGGCAAAGCCACAATACAGGAATGAGGTTGTAGCTCAGCAATGACTTGACACAAAACTTGGTAGGCAACTTCAGAACCGTAACATGAGGCTATGCAATAAATTTCGTGCTCATGCCAGCTACTGATCAAAAGTAAAAAATAACATTCTAAAAATGCGTACATCTAACTGACAATTTTTGCTACTCTTCACCAAAGTTGGCTCATATAATCTTGAAACCTGTCTACAAGGCCATAAGCCATAAGAAGTCTAAATCACATTTATATGTTTATCTATAAAGTTTATTCACCATTCTAATTTTCTGAAAAAAACCCTTTTTTTTAACTTGTCCTAGGCTGTTTGTCTGATTTAAACAAAATTAGGTATGCAGCAACTCGAGATACTGCAGACAAAAACTTACCAAAATAATTTTGATTCATATAATCATCGTAGAGATACAGACCCATAGATAAATGGCAAATAATAACTAATTGGTTTATATCTGTGAATGCAATGTCCAAACATCAGTTTCCATCAATTTGAATGGCTGAATAACTAAACATGTAATTTAAAAAAAAGCATAGCAATTAGAATAAATGCATAGAATGCATGGTACTCTAACAATAGATAAAAATTTATTAAAATGTTAAAAATTTGCAAACAAATGTGTGCGAAGCGCAAAGATGATTAAATGAGGTTAAAGAGACACAGTTCAGGTGAGCGGAAGGTTCAGCTCACTCACCAACCCAACCAAGGCTGAATACAGTGCTGACTGTGAAATACTACTATAAGACTGTGAGGGCAACTTGGAGTAGCTCATAAGCATCATATACAGTTTTTTCTTCCCCTGACTCAGTAATTATATATTTTTTGCATGCATATTGTAGCTTTAAACTCTTTGTGTAAACATAAGCTCTTCTGGCTTTTAGATATTTGCTTTATGTTTCTGTTTATGTATATGGTTTGCATATTTCTCCAGAGTCACGACCCCGGGGATACTCTGTCTCCAGTATATCACTTGCCTCCCTTAACTTGGCAGACAATATGAGCGTCCAAACAGACAAGAGGATGTCCAGGTGAGCATGTTTTCAGTGCATACACACCCACCATTTAATCTGTGAGATTACCTGTTCAATTGACTACCTGCTTGATGTGATACTATACAAGGGCATGCAAAGAACTGGCATGAAACTGATTTTCTTTTATTTCATATGGAAGTGATTTTGAAGATTTTTGGAGATGCTTGTTTGTCATTATTGCAACTAGCTTATTTTGTGTACAATGTCTGAAACTTGTTTTCTTGACCTGCATCCGAGGCATTTATTTTTATTTTTATTTAGAAGTATGTTAATGATATGAACCATTAAGGCTTAATTCCACACAGTAAAGATTTCATTTTCTTACCAACAAGATTCCAAAGTTAGGATTATTTCAAACATATGTACATATGCATATGTATATGAATTTTAGGATTTTCATTGGAATCTCCTCTTATCTTGCTTTTGGTGCCACTCTCCTCTCACTTTCTGCATCGTCTTTTATGGGTGGGTGATATGTGCTCAAATTCATACCAAGGTATTTTCCACTATGCAGATGATGTATCATATTTGAAAAAAAGTGTTAAGTTCAAAATGCATCTACACCGTGGAACAGTTATTTTCACACTGCTTTTCATCATCTCAGTCAACCTAACAAGTGTGGAAATACTGCAGAGAAGCCATTATGATGATGAGTAACACTGAACATCACCTGCTTCTCTCAACTTCCCAGTCTCACAAACCGCCATCTTTTATTGATCCCGCAAAATGACCTGAACTTTCACCTGATCGTGTAGACACAGAGGCGTTGGGTGGAGTTAATTAATAATAATGCTAACACTTCAAGCTGGGTTTAATTCAAACTTATTTATGATTGATGAGGAATTATTTAATAATCAAGATTAGCAACTGTTCAGAAGGAGTATGCTGCTGATCTAAAAGGAGCAATTGATAAACCAAAAAACAGAAAACTAATAAAATGTAAAGACAGAAAATGTGCTTAGTTATAAATACATAATTGAATGTAAAAAATAGTTATAATAACTTATATATATATATAATATCAATTTGACATTAAGCATAGTAAGCTATTTCCTTAGAAGGCTATTAGCCTTTTTCCTAATATGGATCATGTTTGTGTTAATCTACTTTTAAATTTAGGACTATCATTTAAGATGTTTAAAAATAAAAAAATTATGCTATTCATCAATAGTGTTTCTCATTGCTATTATTTTAATTAAATTAACAGTGAACATCAGCAGAGTGCTTACATTTAACTGTTTATGACCTCCCGATTAAAGTTTAAACAAGAAAAGCTTGGTATCTGGATCAGCATCTGCTTTAAAAATCCTGTGCATTGGTGCATCCCTTATGAACAGCATTACACTAAAGCTCTTTGACGGGTAAATGAACTCACCCAATCACATCCTTTAAGAGATTATTCAGAAATATACACAATGTACGAAGAGCGGTTTGAGAACTGAATCCAGCCCAGAACCATGACAGTGAAAAATGTCTAATAGTGTAGATTTAAATATATTTAAGAGGAGCAGACTTCAAAGACTTCAATTGAGGTTTATTGAATTTGTTTACAAGGTGGAACAGGTTAATGGTTGTTTTTTGAATACAGTCTGTAAAATGAACTGAAAATATAACATTTTTAGTTTATCAGAAGGTAAATTAATGTGTCATGGCTCACACTATGTTCCTAAATTGTGTCATAATTGACAAGCTCAATCTCTAAAAAATAATAATAAAATGATAAATAAATAAAAAAGTTCAACTGTACTACTAAGTTTTTGTAATTATTATTAAAGAAATTGTCTTAAGTCTCTCCTTCTGTAAACACTGTTATTGCATATTCTGCATAGGCCTGAATTGTTTTCATTTGGTTGCATATTGTTATATTTGATGCATATTTTCTTTTTCGTTGATGGCATTTTTATTTTTACTTATCCTATATTTGGGGTTCAATTTTATTTATATTTTGCTTCAACGAGATGATACACTTTAAGGATCAGCCTAATTTGATGCAACGATTTGTACATTAGCAGAAATGTAGCACAACATGGAGGTGAAAGTTGCAGTCCGTTTATTTAAATGTGAAAGTGCAATAAAAATACGTTGTCCCTAAAATCAGTTAATGATCATGATAAATAATTGAGATCTCAATATTGATCAAAATAGGATTATCATTTTGGCCATAATTGTGTATGTCACTAGTATAAGTCAGTAGTATAATCCAGTGGTACATGGTAAATTCAGGCCAGAATTTTATTGACTGCCAGATGGTCTTCTACAGATGTCTTGGCCAAGGGATTCTGTCTTGGTAATGATGAGGATATTGCAGCAATAAATCTGGCACAGCTCCTGTACTGGTATCTGTAACACAAAGGACAAAGAACTAGAACCAGCAGAAGAGCAGCATTTGCATCTTAAATTTGATGTGTAAAATATTTGTGATTGTATAGTTCCCCCCCCCCCCCCCTTATGGCCTAATCTGTAGTTTTAGGACACCTAGGACTAGCTAGGTGGGGATAAACTACTGAGACGGGAAACCTATGAGGGAGTCTTCAACACAGGGTTGTCCCAGAAGCCTATTGCACCTATTGCTTTTCCCCTGGGCTCCTTACTGGTTCGTGTGTCCTACTCTGTCCCTGTGGATGGTGGAAATGCTTTGCAATAAGAGAGTCTGGAGGCACAATGACATTAGGTGTTGTCATGCCAGCACACACCTTCACAGTGGTGTATAAACAGGCTTGTTTAGCAGCGGTGTCTGCAAGAGCATTACCTTGAGCTTCCGCAGTCTTAGGAGTAAGTTGTGCTTTCAATTTTATCACTGCTAATTGTTTGGGGAAAAGTCATAGCAAACATTAGGTCTTTGACTAATTCTGCATGTTTAATGGTGGACCCAGAAGATATTTAGATGGTAACTTGTAAATGGTCTGTACTTTCATCCAAAGCGCTTTACACTGTGTCTCATTCACCCATTCTCACACACACACACCAATGGTAGCAATTCAATTCAATTTCTTTGAATTTTAATTCAATTTATTTGTATAGCGCTTTTTACAATAGATATTGTCTCAAAGCAGCTTTATAAGAATAAAAACACAGTATACACACAGTATACACACAGTAAAAGTGAGAAACGATCCCAAATGAGCAAGCCACTGAGTGGCGACAATGGCAAGGAAAAACTCCCTAAGATGTTTAAGAGGAAGAAACCTTGAGAGGAACCAGAC
>JAFFST010050550.1:31587-53340 GCA_022414735.1 Noturus placidus | reverse complement strand
GACAGTACGGCATTACAATAATCTAGTCTAGAGGTAACGAAAGCATGAATTAATATCTCTGCATCATGTAGTGATAATATATTTCTTATCTTAGAGATATTTCGAAGATGAAAGAAGGCTGCCCTAGTAATATTATCTACATGAGCATCAAATGATAGACTGGAGTCAATAATCACTCCAAGGTCTTTTACTGCTGAGTAAAAGTAGCAGAGCTGCCATGCAAAGTGTTAACTTGCCATTGGGAGCAACTTGTAGTTCAGTGGCTTGCCCAAGGACACTTTGGCATGTCAAGTCATGTGGGCTGGGAATCGAACCACCAACCCTACGATTAGTGGACAACCCGATATACCACCTGAGCCACAGAATTGACAACTCTGCCATATAACACACATCATGAACAACACCAAATGCATATCTAGAGTATGTATAGATGTTAGCCATTGATTCAGAAGCCAGTGTGCATGCTATAGTTAATGCTATCAGTTCTGCTGCTTGTGCAGAAAAGTGATCCGGCAAGTGACCAGAAGCTACTACATCAGACAAAGAAGCCACTGCATATCCTGCTCATCTGTTACCATCAGTAACTTGAGCCGAACCATCAACAAACAATTCAAAATAAACATTATTCAATGGAGTTTCCACAATTTCACTTAGAGATGAGTACATAAGCATAACAGTCATGAGTCACTTCATCTCCATCCTCTAACGAAACTGCAGTCATTGAAGACATCATACAAGAGGATGGCTTAATGACTGGAGCATGTTGCAACACAACATTCTGGGCTGTGTGTGTAGTTAACCAATTTCCCCAACAGGAAGAGGTGACAGACTACAATTGAGAAGGCTTGAAGAGCTAGGTGTCTGTACTGCTTGTACTGCTCTTAGGCATGGGCCCATGCTGTACTGTCTGTACTGCTCTTAGGCATGGGATCATGCCTTGAGCAAATATATCTAACTTTCCAGAGTAAAAATGAACTGGATGCAGAGTACCACCATGATGCCTGTATAAGGCATGAGGTCATGAATCCTAAATGCTTGTGTACATATAACACAAAAGGACTCTCAGACTGTGCAATACCTAATGCTGACCACAGTGCTTCTTTAAAAAAATAAGTGGAATCACAAAACATAAACAACATAGACATGTGACATATCAAAATGCTCAGCTTAATGAGCAGAATTAAAAAAAAGAAGAAAAAAAAAGGCAATAAAGCCTTTTATATTAAAAACTCGAGTTAAATACAATCATTACAGATACTGATATATGTCAACATCTTATTGAGTAGACCTGACATATACGGTCTATATGTCACATATGTGACATATGTGTTTCGGAATCTTCGGAAAATGGTGTTATTCCAGCCCCATAGACAATAATGGGAAATAATTTAAATTGCAGCATTACCTTTTTTCCCCAGTGTCAAAAACAACTCTTTAAATGATCCGCTCTAAAGGATTCTGTGTAAACTCCTCCTCCTTTCAGAGAGCATACTCTGCTCTGATTGGTCTGATGTCCCAGTCTGTTGTGATTAGTCTACCGCTGTCGGTGTGTTTCAAAAAGGAAACTCCCACATGACTCCATAATGAATTTCAGCTCCGTCTGTTTGTGAGCAGCCAATCAAGGGGCTTGTTGTTACAAATCTTTGTAGGTTTGTGCAGGAAGTAAGTCTGGAATTACTAACAACTCGTTTCGGCTGTTCAGAATCGCTTCCTTCTTTTGGGAGTCAATAACTCCATTTGTCGTGTGCTTTGATTTTTGAAACTTTGCAGACTTTTTAAATTCACAAACAGCTCTATAACACACTACATGAAAGGTAATATTTGAAAAACCACAATAGGTGCACTTTATGCCCATTTTAAACCAGACCGCAACAGTGCCACATCCAGGATGCTGTCATGCTAATCAAAATGGCCTTTTCACTGGCCACTGGAAGTGTCCACAGGCGCTATTTGAAATAAAAATAAGCGTATTTTCATGTGGTATGGTCATGATCTTTAGCTAGAAAAACTAAAAAGTACTAAATTCATGGTTTATTTTGCGGTGGATCCACTGATCTCCAAATATAGTGTATGGTGTATCCCTATACCTATAATACTGTAACAGCATGTGCTATGGCATCGGTTAATATCCAAGCTTTGTGAATTAGTAAAAATCTCATTAGATTATACAGTGATAATGCATGTTTATTATAATCATGCAAGAAATCATGGACATGGTCCACATCAGAAGAACGCACTGTGATGCTTTTGGTGTACAATGAGCTACACACTACACTCCAACAAAATAATACATAAAATGTGAACGTAACTAAACCGACAAACCCAACTGTTGGTAATGCTGTGACATTTTACCTCAGCGCACTCTGCGTTTACCAATTCTAAACATGGAAATGTGGAAAGGGTCCATTAAGCTTAATAAAACTAGCTCTCTTGGCTAATGTTACCACTCATATGGGTAATGTGCAATGTATTTTATTCAGAAAACAATGTAAACAGTTAATAGTGCATTTTGAAATGCATGCATTAAAAAAAAAATCTAGTAATTATTTAAGCTGTTCCAGTTCATGTTTAATTTGTCTTGTGGGGTGGCTGCTTCTGATTAGCCATTTCTGGGTATCCACGGTATGGTAAAATCAATATTGTGCCATTTAATCCTACTGGTATTCACTTTAATATATATCTCTTAGCCCTCTTTTCCTTCTGTAACTTCTTGTCTGATGTCCATCCCTGCTGTTTCTGTTCCTCCCCATGCTATGCCAGGCGCAGTAAATTTTCTCCAGGAAATCTGTGTTTCTTTTTGAGCTCTGCAAAAGGGGCAAAAGCCAGGTCAGTTCCCTCAAATCGGATCATATCTCCTGTGCATTTTAAACACAGAAAAGTCCTTGCTGCTAGATAGCATTAACATCAGAATTATTTATTCATTGAACTGTCCCTATTGTGTTGTATAATTCCAGTAGGCCATATTCCTATGTAGTACATACTAGAGATGCCCTGATGTATCGGCCAATAGTCCGTATCGGACGATCAAGGCAATTTTTCACGCTAGTGGCCATAGACTGATACTTAAAAACATCCAATGATCAGGGTCAATTAAATATCCTGTCAATCAAAAGAGTGCCGGAAAACACATTGATTTTGTGCTGTGTGTAAAAATTATCTCTTTTGTAGAATGATGACAAAACTGCAGTTTGTAACTGCATTCTGTAATCTCTGCACTGATAAAATTTTACACCGGAATTGAGCAGCAGTGAAGCGGGAGTTTCAGCGTCGAGTCTATTTATTATTATTTTGTGATGTGCTGCTCATGCTGAATTAAAGGGCCAGTACAACGTTGAAAGATTTAAATGAAGATGAGTTGACAAAAAAGTAGTATATTTTGCACAGAACAATATATTTGCAGTGTATTTCATATCCAGTTAATGTTAATATATAAAAAAGTTAATATTCTATATTACCAGTTTGAGGTCAGTGATGCTGTAGAAATGCTTGTTTGTGGAGAGTGAATGTGAGACTTTTTAGAATTCAGTCAATGTTGATATGAATTAATAACATTCAATAAGTTAAGAAATCTTACTTTAATCTCCAGAGTTCTCTTTAGTTAATCTGTTAATGTTGATTAGAGCAATATGTTTTCTGTTTATGAGACCATTTACTGTGAAACAACTTGTTGAAATAGTGAGAACGAAGTTTTTAATTACATTTCCTTCAGAACTGTGGAATTAATTATTATAAATTTAAAAGAAGGTATAAAAGGCAGAAGTATCGGTATCGGCTGAGAAATTTATTATCGGTGCATCTCTAGTAGATTCTATTATTAGCCTCCTGAGACCCCGTCTATTCAATTGTGTCCTCTGTAGTGCACAATGTCTCTGCATCTCTCCTTTTACAAATTTTAGTTACATAGATAAGTTCTGCTGTATAATAAATTGGACTCCTGGGCTTTCCAACGATATCCCAATTGTCAGGTTGGGAGGTTAAAGAGGTTTCATCTTCATGTCTGTAACACTGGCTTCTATTCCAAAAAGCACATTGTAAGGAAAAATAAAAGTATGTTCAATTTTATTTATTTTTGCAAAAATATCATATGTACTTGTTGATTTAAATGTCAGGAATCGTTTAGTGTAGTCTGAGAGCAATTTAATTATTTGTGAGTTAAACTAATAGCCTATATATACCGTAAATGTCTTTTATAGTAGACACCAAGATAATCTTAATGCATTTTATTTTCCACATAGAAGGCAGAACAGAAGGAGATGGGATTCTGCAGGATGTTGTTGCATACAGGATAACCCTGTATGTTTAAACTTAAATTTAAATATTTTTTTAAACCTCGGTTTTATCTCTGTTCTCAGGAGGCTAGGGTTAGAGTTGAAATCATGTTTGGTATAATACCTGCTTTTCTATCACACCATTCATGTTGTGTTTAAATTTGCCCATTCTGCAAGAGAAAAAGTTTAACATGTTATTAACCTGCTAACTCTCCATACTATCTAACTATCCCTTGCTTTGGCATGCCTTTAACTTTTGTAATTGTCACTATCATACTGTTAACTTTGTTAATGCTCCTGTATTTTTTTAATATATTAATCACTGCAGCCATTGACAATTCTAATATTTATGTTCTAAATAAATAACGCTGTGTTTAATATTATGTTTTTGTATGTGTTTATCCACAGACCAGAGACTGCAGAAGGTCAGTTGTCACTCTGTCCATCAGTAAATCGGAATGGGGATAACTGGGAAAATGAATCTACCACATCATCGGCAGCATCTAACACAGAATACACAGGTATACAACAAATACAAATACAGTAGAACACAAATAAAGATTAAAGAAGGCAAAAGGTTAAAGTAGTTTTATTAGGAAAATGTGAATTGTGTTGGTGTATTGCACATGGGGTTCAAGGTATATTTATATTCGTTGAATACTTAATCTCTTCTTCAATAGGACCAAAGCTTTACAAGGAGCCCAGTGCCAAGTCTAACAAGTACATCATCCAGAATGCATTGGCTCACTGCTGCTTGGCAGGCAAAGTCAACGAGGGACAGAAGACCAAGATATTAGAGGTTATGACTGAACTTCTATTAAATATGCATAAAATATAAATATGTAAATATCGTAAATAGAAAAATTATTATATAAATACAGGGCAGCATGGTGGCGTATTGAGTAGCATTGCTATCTCACAGATTCTTTGTGAAAAATCCATGAAATTCCCCAATTGGCCCCTCTCTATCATGACCCTAATAATCCCCATCTCTGAATTGGCTACATCACTCTGTGCTCTCCAGTAATAGCTGGTGTGTGGTGGGCATTCTGGTGCACTATGGCTGCCGTTGCATCATCCAGGTGAATGCTACTCACTAGTGGTGGTTCAGGAGATTCCCCTTCCATACTATGTAAAGCACTTTGAGTGTCTAGAAAAGCCCTACATAAATGTAACTAACTAACACAACTGGACTCTTCTGTCTGTAGAGTTGTCCATGGTCTCTGTGTTTGCATGGGTTTCCTCCGGGTTCGCCAGTTTCCTCCCACTATCCAAAGACATGCATGTAGGCAGATTGGTTATACTAAATTGAGTATGTGGGTGTGCATGGTGCCCAGCGATGGACTGTTGTGTCCTCTGAGGTGAATTATCCTACCTTGCACCCAGTGTTGCCAGGATTGCCTCTGGATCCGAACGAAAGTCGGATCAAGGATAAAGTGGTTGTTGAAGATGAATGAATGAATGAATGAATGAATTAGGCATGCTATTTCAAAGAAAGCTATGTGCCTACATTTGTTTAAATTATTGCAATTTTTGCAAATGTATGGCTGACGCATCTAACATTCAGCCTCATTGGTTCATTCTTCAGTTTTTCATTTTAAGGTATTAATGCTCCAAGTCTATTAGTCCTTATTTCTCTGTTAGAGGGTGTGTCATGCCCATGATGTCATAACCATAAGTATAGTGGATGTAAAAAATCTACACACCCTTGTTAAAATGGCAGGTTTTTGTGGAGTAATGAATGAAACTAGTGAAGCACCGAAAGGAAAATTCTGGGCCAAAACCGAAAATTCAGGGTGCACTTGACCGGAAAGTTTTTTTGTATAATTGTATTCATGTTAGAATTTTTAATTCATTACATGAAGTTCATTAATCTGAATTGAAAAACCATAAAATAATTTTATTGAAATCCATAAAATTATTTTATTAAAAAACATGATCACACTTTTATTGAAATTAACACACAAGTACAATATTAAAGAAATATATTATTCTTCATTCAGTTGTGTAACGTTTAAAATTAACAGATTTTTTTATCCAATTATCCAAATAATATAGAGTTCTAGAAAACTATTATGATATGTAAAACAGCAGTCAAGTAATGAACTAGGCCTCTATTCCGTTTATAAACGTATTTCCACATTAATTAAAGATTATTGTCCAAAACAACAGTGCAACTAAAACTAGAACTAAAACTAACCTCAAACTGTAAACAACAGATGTAGCCTCAAGTCAAGAACAAAGTTTTGCAGGGCTACATGAATTTTAATGTACAGTAATTGCTATACACATAGCAAATTGGACTGCTTTCTATTTAAGCAAAAGTGGCAAGTTTCTCTTCAAGAACAAAAGTTCCTCAGCTTTCTGGCAGGGGAGAAGGCTCCTCTTCTCATCAAGAAAATGAGATGCTGCTTGGGGCAGATAAATACCTGCATGCAATCTGTGCAAGCAATGGAAAGCGTAGCTGCGCTTTCCTGTAGCATCTCATCAAACAGGTCGATCCTTTAACAGATGCATTCATCACCTCCGTATCATTTCCTGTGCACGCCGCTTTTTCTCCACCTCAAAGTAATGTTCTTTAAATCGCGGATCTAGTAATGTTGCAATACAACAATAGTTGTTGGAAAAATAAAAAACTTACAACAACCAAGTTGTACAAGTGTTTCATATGCCTAAATGAATACTTTGTTGAAATACTTTTTGATTCTATTACACCACTCATTCTTTTTGGGTAAGAGTCTGTCAGGGTGGCACATCTGGACTAGATCCATCACATTTTAAGGGGCATCTCCTCTGCAAAGCCCACTTCAGGTCACCCAACAGATTTTTAGTAAGATTCATGGCTGGGCTCTAGCAAAGTCATTCAAGAAACATTGACCTTCTTTTGGTTAAGCCATTCCTTTGCTGATTTTGATATACATTTTAGGTCATGCTGCACCATAGCTTTGGTGTTCTTTTGATCATGTGTTTTTTTGCACCAAACATACCTTTTGGTATTATGGTATAATGATACTTTATGGAATTGGCCTCATCAGACCATAACACATTTTGCGACATTGTTTGAGGTGATTTAGTTGAGCTTGGATTTTTTTTTTTTGTGAGAAAGAGCTTCCATCTAGTCACCCTACCCCATACAGTAGATATGTGAAGAACACGGGAGACTGTTGTCACATGCAGAGAGTTCTCAGAACTTCCTGCAGCTCCTTTAATGTTGCTGTAGGTCTCTTAGCAGCCTTCCTGGAAAATTTTTCTCTTGTCCTTTTATAAATTTCCGAGGGACATCTTGTTGTTGGTGACATCACAGTGGCGCTCCATTTTCTCTATTTGTTGATGATGGCCTTTACGGAGTTCCATGGTAATAATGTTTTTTTGTAATTTTTTTTTGTAAATGTAATTTGTATATGTTGTACTTTCACACTGAGGATAGAAAAGTTCTGACAATTTATCTTAGTTTCTTTATTTTTATGTTGTATCTATAAAAGGACTGTATTAGAATTGTTTTCCTTCTTGTAACAGGAAATGGAGAAGACAGAGTCTAACAACTTCCTAATCCTGTTCCGAGATTCAGGGTGCCAGTTCCGTGCACTCTACACATACTGCCCAGAGACAGAGGAGATAAGCAAGCTGGCAGGCATTGGCCCCAAGACCATCATGCCCAGGATGATTGAGAACCTTTACAAGTACAGCTCAGACAAGAAGCAGTTCTGCCACATCCCAGCCAAGACCATGTCAGCCAGCATCGATGCCATTACCATCTACAGCCACCTTTGGCAGACCAAGAAGCAGAGCACACCCAAAAAACTGCTTAAGTAATGCAGGTGGAACACAAGGAAACATGCACTAAACACCTCACTGGAGTTCTATTCAGGATTTCAGAGACTTTACATTATCAGTGTTTAACTTTTGTTTCTGAGAATGAAAAGAATGACTAAATTTCATGACAATATTACACACAGCTTGAATATAAATATTGAAGATGTGCAAGATTGTTTAATCAGCAGCCAACATCAATTTAAGATGAGCTGATAGCGAACACTATATAGCTTGTCTGCATGTAGCGTGTGTGTGTGTGTGTGTGTGTGTGTGTGTGTGTGTGTGTGCCAAAGCCGTGGGTTACACAGTCTTGCTTTTTACTTTTTACATTTTCTCTTACTAACACTAAACTTGGTTGAGTGTGTGCAGTGGTGTATTATCATAATGAGATACAGATGGGTGTTACAATTAACATTTAAAGATGATAACATATTTATGATATCATTGACATCAATTTGTTTACTGGAACTTAAGCACCTGACTCTGAAATCACTGTCTGAATTTATTTAAATTTTGGTAATTATCCCAAAGTTGGTGCAAAATAGCTTCTACCAGGTATGAGTAGTGTGTTTGTATATAATTGCTTTTATTTTCATCTGAATGCAGATATTATTTAGCTTGTACACATCATTGTGAGGCCTTTTCTCAATTTATGCTGCTAAACCATAGTACATCATTCACACAAACTATGTAATGACTGTGTAACAATCTCTAGTATAAGTTCATGTAACATGTTCATGTACGGTGGTGCTTAAAAGATTTTGAACCCTTTAGAATTTTTTTTTATATTTCATTCTCAAGTCATAAAAATATATAAAGAGAACCCAATTAAACAAATGAGACAAAAAATATTATACTGGGTCATTTATTTATTGAGGAAATTATCCAATATTACATATCTGTGAGTGGCATAAATATGTGAACCTTTGCTTTCAGTATCTGGTGTGACCGCCTTGCACAGTAATAACTGCAACTAAACATTTCCGGTAACTGTCGATCAGTCCTGCACGTCGGTTTGGAGGAATTTTAGCCCATCATTACAGAACAGCTTCAACTCTGGGATACTGGTGTGTTTCTTCAAATGTATTGCTTGCTTCAAGTCCTTCCACAACATTTCACATAATTTCTCCAAACATAACACTTGTCATTTAAACCAAAAAGGTATATTTTGGTCTTATCTGTTCACAAAACATTTTTCCGATATCCTTCTGGCTTGTCCATGTGATTGTTAGCAAACTGCAGATGTTCAGCAATGTTCTTTTTGGAGAGCAGTGGCTTTCTCCTTGCAACCCTGCCATGCGCACCATTTGTTGTTCAGTGTTCTCCTGATGGTAGACTCATGAACATTAAGCTTAGCCAATGTGAGAGAGACCTTTAGAAGCTTAGAAGTTACCCTAGGTTCCTTTGTGACCTTGTGGACTATTATGCAGCTTGTTCTGGGAATAATTTCACCTTCAAATTAACTGCTAATCCTAGAGGGTCACAGACAGTACTTTTGCCACTCACATATTTGTAATATTGGACCATTTTACTAAATAAATAATCATCAAGTATAATATTTTTGTATCATTTGTTTAATTAGGATTTCTTTGTATACTTTTAGGACATGAAAATCTGATGCGGTTTCAGGTCATATGCAGTATCTCACAAAAGTGAGATCTCACATTTTTGTAAATATTTGATTATATCTTTTCATGTAACAACACTGAAGAGATTACACTTTGCTACAATGTAATCTAGTGAGTGTACAGCTTGTGTAACAGTGTAAATTTGCTGTCCCCTCAAAATAACAAGTTGTACTTATTGTACAAAATAATAAGTTGTGTACACACTACTTTACATTGTAGCAAAGTGTAATTTCTTCAGTGTTGTCACATGAAAAGATATAATCAAATATTTACAAAAATGTGAGGGGTGTACTCACTTTTATGAGATACTGTATATGACCTGAAACCGCATATATTGAAAATTCTAAAGGGTTCACAAATATTCAACCACCACTGTAAAAACATACTGGCATCATTTCTTTTACAGACACAGCTTGAGTACTTTTTTGCGTTGACAAGTTATTATTAAAATCTAAATAATTAGAGTATCGTATGACGATGCTTCCGTACCAATGCTGCCAAAATAGATACATTAAAAAGAAAAAAATATAAATAACTTTACTTAAGTATAAAGTAATTTCCCAAGAGCTGTTGCATTTTTACAAGCTTTGTATCAAGCCTTGCATTTATATATCTTCTGGTTCAAAAGAACCGAAAGATGTTTTTATTTTTCTCTAGCAGAAATCATTCATCAAAATTATTAGAGCTGTACATATTATAGTTTTGCATATTAAGCTTGTTTTGAAAGCCATTGGATATTACTGATATTTTTCTTATTAACAAGAAAGTGCTTTAACTTTGGAAGGTATTGTGGGGTATTGTTGCCAAGGAGCAAAGTTGCAGTGAATTTATGGGTGTTTCTCAATACAAGATTGTATAGACGTGTATTTCTATGAAGAATGTTTAGCAAATTTCAAATAAACTTGACACAGAGAACAAAACCACTTCACTATGAGTGGGAGGTGCTCGATACTTAATGTTACCAGTTTCCAAACTATTGCTAACTTAACTGGATACTGGAGTATTCAGTTCCCTACCAAGTTGAAAGTTCCATCATCACAATGTTGCATTTAAATTCTTTTTTTAATATTATTATTACATTTGTTCCTGGTGACAAGACCCAAATTAATGCATCTACATCCTAAATATTTGGGGGGAATCTGTTATTTTCGCTGTTTAGTATTTTTACCATTCTCATACTTACATTCTTCTGAAATCAAATGAAGGATGAAGTCAAATAAGGATGCCTATTGAGAAAGACCCATTAAAAACACGAAAAAAAATGCATTTTTCCATTATAAGTATTATTTTATTCTTAAATAGAATATCAGCTCTGGTCTGTATCTACTGTGGAATATTATTTTGATATACAATTTAGTATAGTTTCAGTCATAGCCTAGGTAACAGCTGAATGTTCAGTTTTCCGGTTCCTTCATTACTCATTGGCGCATGTGTTCATATTGTCCATTTGTTGTATGTCTGTTCTTTATTGGAACACCTGCTATCCTGTTTGGCTTTACAAATACAGATTTTCATCCAAATATTATTTTGGTGGTGCTATTATTGTCAGTAGTATCAGTAAGGTAAGGTAATATGTACCTCTGTAGGTGTGCTGTTCCTATCTGGCACTAAGATGTTACATTTACATTTATTCATTTAGCAGACGTTTTTATCCAAAACGACTTACAAATGAGAAAGCAGATCCTTAAAAACATTAGCGGCAGATCCTTTAAGTCCTGTAAGTTTTGAGATGGGGCATCCATGGATCGGACTTGTTTGAACAGAGATGCTTGATTGGATTGAGATCTGGGGAATTTGACGAGTCAACACTTGAATTCTTTTGTCATGTTCCTCAAACAATTTCTGAACAATTTTTGCAGTGTGTCAGGGAGCATCATCCTGCTGTAAAAGGCCACTGCCATTAGGGAATACTGTTGATATGAAGGGGTTTACTTGGTTTACAACAATGTTTAAGTTGGTGGTACGTGTCAAAATAGCATCCACATGAATGCCAAGCCCCAAGGTTTCCCAGTAGAACATTGCCCAGAGCATTACACTTCCTCCTCCGGCTTGCCATCTTCCCATAGTGCATCTTGGTGCCATATCTTCCCCAAGTGAACGATGCACATGGACCCAGCCATCCTCATGATGTACAGTAAAAGAAAATGTGATTCATCCGACCAAGCCACCTTCTTCCACTTCTCCATGGTCCAGTGCGTCGCGTGCCCATTGTAGATACTTTTGCTGTTGGACAGGGATCAGTAATGGCACTCTGACTGGTCTGTGGCTACACAGCCCAATATGTAGCAAGCTGCAATGCACCGTATTCTGACACTTTTCTATCTTAACCAGCATTAACTTTTTCAGTAATTTGTGCTACACTAGCTCTTCTGTGGAATTGCACCAGATGGGCTAACCTTTCCCCACATTCAATAGAGAGCCTTGGGAGCCCATGACCCTGTTGCCGGTTCATCGATTGTCCTTTCTTGGACCACGTTTGTAAGTATTAACCACTGCATACCGGGAACACCCAACAAGACCTGCTGTTTTGGAGATGCTCTGAACCAGCCGTCTAGCCATCAAAATGTGGCGCTTGTAAAGTCGCTCAGATCCTTATGCTTGTCCATTTTTCCTGCTTCCAATATAGTGTATGTTTCAATCTTTATCTAGCTAGAGCTCAATTTAAATTACTGTTATAGTGATGTGTCTAGGATTTAAGAATTAAGAATATATCATTGTTCCTTGGTGCCAAAACCACTGTATTGGTTACAAAAGGAATGAGCTAAGTGTGATTTATTTAGAGCATGAATTCCACAGAAGTGACAGTCTGTCACTGACGGACCTCAGAGACGTGATTTTAGTCCAGCCTAGTGGAAGGCTTATTTCAGGGGTTGTCTCTGCCAACATACGGCCACACCCCTATCCTGGGGTAGAAGCAAAGCACATCGCTCCAACACAACACTGCAACGTCCACTTGTATCATGAACAGACAGGTTTCCCCACAGTTTTTGTCTATTGATTTGGTATATACATGCTCTAAGAGACACGTAATCAACAAAGGTTCGTTTTTCAACGGTCCTACCGTGAGAAGTTTGGGCGGTAGCTATTATTGGATTTCCATGATTTACTAAGCGTTCTGCGATCTGACCAATCAGAACCGCCGACAAGAGATGCTCCCAGCATACGCGCATCTGATTGGTGGACGACGCAGAGGAAGCGTTCGCCTGACAACCAACACTAGGGAGGTAACGGCACCGATAGAAGCGAAACAACAAGAGAGATAAAGCCATCGCCCTTCTCAATTAATTAATTTAAACATCCAAGAGGATTGTTGTGTGCCAGCCCAACTTCTAAGAACCAAAAGAGACCGTTTGCAGTTTGTGTATATGTAGACTTTATCAGGTAAGCTGTAAAGATTCTCTCAGTGCTATTACTCCTCTTCGTCCAAAACCGCACACTACCGCACTAAATAGTATGGCAAAGAAGTACGCTAAGTACGCAGGTCCTTCATAATGCCACAGCAGGTGGCGTACTGTTTTGTCATGCTAGTTTGTGCAGTAGTATGCGGGTTCAGATAGGCGAGGCTTTCTTGCAGTGCTTTGGTGCCGCTGGGTTTAGCTTGTTAGCAGCTCTAAATCGACTAGAATGGATTTGGATAGATGTCACAATGTTTTTTTTTTCTGGCCTCCATGATGAAATGTAGCTTAGCTGTGCTGTGGGAAAGCATTTGGAGGTAATAATGTTTACTGAAAATACATCCATCTTTCCTGTGTAAGACATGGACCTGTGTAAAATCTGTGTGTGTGTTTTTTTTTTTCTTCTGTGTTATGCGTATCGTTGTATGTGTTAATCTCTGTTTTGATGGCTGTATGTACAACAAATGTGTAATATTTTCTGAAAACGTCAATAAAGTCTTGTTCAAAAAGTAAAGCATGAGTAGGCAGAGCTGGGTGGGACAGCATCCCACCGGCGACTGAGCAAAGACGCATGAACTGGTTACTGGCTTTGTGTAAAAAAATGATATGGATCAGTCCAGTATGGCATTTCCCACAATGCTTTTCTCTTGATGAAGTTGTGTTTGTGTGTGATGACGTTTAATGGCCAGCGACAGATGTTGATAAGCGCCAGAGGTGGTACTGGGTAGCTTATAAAGCACAGCTTTGTAAATTAATTAATGCCATTGAAGTGACATTTCAGTTGTTGTGTTTATTTTATTACTGTAATTATTTTCTTAGTGATATTGTTTTGATGTTACACATACAGCATCAAGTAGTGTTTACAGCTTGTACCATACCACTTTTTCAGTATTGTACTGGTATTGGCCCGATACCAATACAGGGTGCCATCTAGTACTTATTCAAGTTAAGCACAAATACGTGAGCAACCAATGTAAAGATGGTGTTCAATCCGTGATTTTACCATTTCTACTGGGATAATTTTCATAAACAGAATTACAAGTAAATATGCACATTGGAAACCTAAATGAAATTGAGAACTGTGATCCTAAACTTAATCTTAATCATATTCACAAAGGGCCCTTTGAAAACTTTTATTCCAATCAAGCAAGAGTCATGCCTGATTTAGGGCCAAGATTAACTGATTAAAGAGGTGGAATCAGGTGTAGCTTTTAATTGGTTGGAATGAAACTGCTCATACACTGACCCTTTGAAGAGCCCTGCTTTAAAGAGAGCTTGTTTTCAACTGTGTAGGATTTCTAACTTTCCCATTGAAGCTGTTGTTAGTTTAGGTTTCATTGAGCAGAGGTTTCCAACCATGGCGCTTTCGATCAGAACAATAGTCTTTTCTCACTACCCAATGGAAATACAGCAGTGAGTAAATTTGGCTGCTGTTAAGTGAAACAAAGCCACTTTTCCACTGCATGGTACGGCTCGACTCAACTTGGCTCACTTTACTTTGCTGGCTTTTCTACTACAGTTTAGTGCCACCTCAACGTGGGTGCCATCTTCCACTCCCCTTCATGCAGGAATAATGTTGTATTATCGAAGCCCTGTACAGATACTTTGTCAGGTCATATTCCAAATGCCTTTCCTGTTCACTGAACATAGACCCTATTAAGGATGTAAAATAATGGTGTTCTATACCCTATGTAGTGCTCGATATGATTAAATTAGATTCAGCTGTGACAGGAGTGACTCTGATAAATACCTGTTTGGAAGTCGGTAACAAGCGAGATGTAAAAATCTTAGACAGAACCCTTTGTTGTAATTTTATCTGTAATGAGATAAATGATACATAATGTTCAATTAATAGAATATTACCATACACAAAGTATGTATTAAATGACACATTTATTAATGACAAATATATGGGGTGGCTGTGGCTCAGTTGGTAGAGTGAATTGTCCACTAATCGTAGGGTTGGCGGTTCGATTGACTACACATCCCGGCCCACATGACTCCACATGTCAAAGTGTCCTTGGGCAAGACACTGAAACTCAAGTTTTCCCCGATGGCAAGTTAGTGCCTTGCATGGCAGCTCTGCTACCATTGGTGTGTGTGTGTGTGTGTGTGTGAATGGGTGAATGAGACACCATGTAAAGCGATTTGGATAAAAGCGCTATATAAGTGCACCATTTATTCAGGGACAATACAGAACCACTAAGGAGAATTCCCTGCTCCCTCAGTGCATGGCTCATATTTAGTATTGGTACTATCCTTAGTGGAAAGGGCCCCAAAAAGCAAGCAGAGTCGAGTCTAGCTATACCATGCAGTGGAAAAATGCCACAAAAGTATAGGCAAACAAGCTTTTTAGACAACTCGCACACAGATACCTGCATTGATATCTCCAGCTCCAGTAGACCACACAAACACGCATACATTATCTGTATATTAACCATTGTACATAGCACATAGACAATCATGGCCAGCTCGCAATGTTTTGAGTAAGATTGTACATGTTTGAGCTCTGTTTGAGAGATTTTTCCACCTCTAATGTGATCCAACAAAATTCAAATGAAAAATAAAGAGGAATGTTTTAAGAGGGGAAAAAAAACATACAATAACCTCATTGCATAAATGTTCGTTCCTGTTTTTATTCCATTCTATATGGAATGCTCCAAATTGTTCAAATTGCCGAGGGGATCTCCTGTGCAGAGCCCTTTTCAAGTCATTCCACAAGTTTTTAATGATTAGATCAAATTTGGGGTCTGACTGGGCCTTTCCAAAATAATGATGTTCTTCTGAAGACATTCCTTTGATGACTGTGATCTGTGCTTGGGTCTAAGAGAAGCAGACCCATGATGCTGCTACCACTATGCATTGGTATATCAATGCATCATACCACCATGTTCTTTGGGTGATAAGTGGTCTTGTTTTTGCGACAAACATATTTTCGAGTTATGCCCAAAAAGTTTTACCTGGGACTCATCAGACCAGAACACATTTTGCCACATTGTTTGGGGTGATTTAGGTGGGCTACAATGTTTTTTAATCTATGAGAGAGGGCTTCCATCTAGTCACCCTTTTCCATAATCCAGACATGTAAAGAATACAAGAGATTGTTATCCCATGCAGGGAGTGACCAGTACTTGCTAGATATTCCTGCAGATATTTCAAGGTGGACAAAGACCTGACATGATTTATCTTCTAACTTTTTTCACGACAAAAACATGCAAGTTTAACAGTGGTGTGTAGACTTTATATCTACGTATATAAACTCTATCTTCATCTCCAAAAAAAGCCTGCAAAAACTACATGCTGACTAGTCAATACTGTTAAGCATTACCCAGAGTTTGTTTGCAGGGGACCCAGTGATTCTAATGAGCAGTTTGAGTCATCAATTTTTTCATCCTTTTCCATGACATTATAACTTGTCATAAAAAGAATGTCTGCAATATATTTGTGTGCACAAGAGGCTAGGAGATCCTCAAACAACAGTTTTGATGTTATGGACACGTTAAAGGAAAAATGTTGTTCTTTCACCGGGTACTGATTACTTTGTAACTGTGACAGATGTGTGTGTGTGGGGATGATGACAATCTCTCTCTTTTTTGCTGTCTACCTATGTAGAAGTCTGCCACCATGACAGCTGAGGAGACTATCAACATAAAGGAGGTGGAGATCATTAAGGTGATTCTGGACTTCCTGAATTCACGGAAGCTGCACATCAGCATGCTGGCCCTGGAGAAGGAGAGTGGAGTAATCAATGGCCTCTACTCAGATGATATGCTCTTCCTCAGGTCGTGCCTCTCACACACATTAACACCCTCTGGAGACTCCTGAGTAAATAAATTAGTGTTATATGCAGAGTGCTGGTTCTGGAGCTCTGAATAGTTGGTTGTAGAGTTTCTACATAATTTGTAGTTGTTGTTGTTTCTAGAGCTGCAACAACTAATTTATAAAATCGATTATGAAAATCGTTGTCAACGAATTTCATTATCGATTAGTTGGTCTGCGCGTGGCACAGGGGAGATTTACTAATTACATTACTTCTGTTCCGAAAACATGCTTCAGAGAGTAAATACTAAAGTTGTGTCCAAAATGATCCTATATACTTACTCTATGCACTGCGTACTCTACCATCTAGTGTGTGGATTTTAGAAAGGTAATATCATCTCAAATATATCACTAGTGATTTTTTTACTAACCGGAAGTATAAGCTGCTTCCTAGTCAACGGCGCATGACGTCATACGCACGCTAGCATTAGCAAACACTCAGAGTCACCGACAATGACTTTCTTCAGTTTACTGTTTGTCAACGCTACTTTTTTTTCCCAACATGACCTCAGTCTCAATCAGATGGCGGCGAAATCTTCAAGTGACGGATGAACAAAGTGTGTAACCTCCAAGTCCTCTAAGGCAGGGAAGCATTTTAAACACCGTGGAAATCAAACTGATGCACGAGGACAAAGTTATGTTTATATCCAAAATGCTCCACTGTTTGTAAGGGGCAGGGGAAACTGGTGCAAGCTGCTTAAAAGGTTTAGTTTAATTTAAGTTTATTGTCATTATATGGTGTATTTGCGCGCTTGCAGTGTAACTTCTGTCGTTTATTATAACGGAAGTGATCTGTTATTTACGAGGCCACGTTGCTCCTTACGCACGGTGTAGACACGCTGATGCACAGTGGGAGTGCGAGTAAGATCTATAATGTCTAATTAAAACGCTATAATCCAAAGTAAACAAAAGTAAAATAATATTCCTAAAGGAAGTGAGTAAAAGAAACCACAAGGTGCAGTGAAGTTTAATTGTAAACTGTAGTTTAATTCCGTGCTTTTTGTGCATCCATAAAAATTATGCATAAATACTATAAAATAATTTATATATATATATATATATATATATATATATATATATACACACACACACAGTAAATATTTCATTATATCTTGATATCATTATATCATGTGACAACTGAAGAAATGAGACTTTGCTACAATGTAAAGTAGTGAGTGTACAGCTTGTATAGCAGTGTAAATTTGCTGTCCCCTCAAAATAACCCAACACACAGACATTAATGTCTAAACCTCTGGCAACAAAAGTGAGTACACCCCTAAGTGAAAATGACCAAATTGGGCTCAAAGTCTCAATATTTTTTGTGGCCACCATTATTATCCAGCACTGCCTTAACCCTCTTGGGCATGGAGTTTACTAAAGCTTCACAGGTTGACACTGAGTCCTCTTCCACTCCTCTATGATGACATCACAGATGCTCAGTAGGGTTTAGGTCTGGAGACATGCTTGGCCAGTCCATCACCTTCACCCTCAGCTTCTTTAGCAAGGCAGTGGTCATCTTGGAGGTGTGTTTGGGGTCGTTATCATGCTGGAATACTGCATAGGGATCATGGTCTGCTTCAGTATGTCACAGTACATGTTGGCATTCATGGTTCCCTCAATGAACTGTAGCTCCCCAGTGCCGGCAGCACCCATGCAGCCCCAGACCATGACACTCCCAGCAACATGCTTGACTGTAGGCAATACACATTTATCTTTGTACTCCTCACCTGACTGCCAAGCACGCTTGACACCATCTGAACCAAATAAGATTATCTTGGTCTCATGTCCTTGGTCTGCTTGTCTTCAGCAAACAGTTTGCGGGCTTTCTTGTGCATCATCTTTAGAAGCGGCTTCCTTCTGGGACGATAGCCATGCAGACCAATTTGATGCAGTGTGCGGCGTATGATCTGAGCACTGACAGGCTGACACCCCACTCCTTCAACCTCTACAGCAATGCTGGCAGCACTCATGCGCCTATTCATTGAGGGAACCATGAATGCCAACATGTACTGTGACATACTGAAGCAGACCATGATCCCTATGCTGTATTCCAGCATGATAATGACCCCAAACATGGCTCCAAGACGACCACTGCTTTGCTAAAGAAGCTGGTCAAGGTGATGGACTTGCCAAGCATGTCTCCAGACCTAAACCCTATTGAGCATCTGTGGGGTATCCTCAAATGGAAGGTGGTGGAGCACAAGGTCTCTAACATCCACCAGCTCCGTGATGTCTTCATGGAGGAGTGGAAGAGGACTTCAGTGACAACCTGAGAAGCTCTGGAAAACTCCATGCCCAAGAGGGTTAAGGCAGTGCCGGATGATCGATTATGCCAACTAACTGATTATGAAAATAATCAATAGTTGTTTCTGTGTACACTTATTATACTGTCACATTTTTATATTATCTCTGTCTGGCTATGATCCTGCATCCAGTGTGCTCTTCTGTGTAGTACAGTGTATTCTAAATCAGTCCTCAGCAGTAATTACTCAGTTTCTGATGTCACTGTTGCACAGTTCTATTGCTGCCTTCAAGTCCTATTGGAAATATCAAAATTATTTTTGAGGTGAATACCACCACAATGTCTCAATTGACCACTCGGGAACTTTTTTTGCATGAGCCTCGACTTTCAGATAAATGTCAATAAACAAATTCATGGCTGCTGCTAATATGAATGTGACGTTTATGTTTCGGTATCTTCAACTGTCATTAAAGAAAAAAAAAAATCATTATCCTCAATTTTCAGTGTCACCCTCCTCATCTCTGTGAGAACTCAATGAACTCAATGAACACAAACCAAGAAAAATAATGTGACAAATATATAAACTTATTATATCATGATGACACACCATCATTCACAATTAATAAATGGATATCCAAACTCAACAAACAACAATTAGTTGGCAAACAATATCCAACACCATATTGTGTCCTGCAACTCTAAGGCTCATTACATAACACATTACACCACATCCAGACTTTATATTTGTAACTGTTGCTACAAACATACGATGAACATAATAGCCAGAAAGGTATAGCTAAACTGGGAAGATAAAACTCAAATATCCTCTCTACACTGTCTTAATCATTTAACAGAACATTCAAGATTAGAAAAAATACAGCTGCTATTAACAAACAGAAGCTAATCTAGACACACAGGTTCCCTTTCCTGACATACTTGGGAGGTAATTCCTAATCATACTAATCATGTATAAGATCTGTTAGATCTTCCTATAAGCCTAGGATAGGCACCATAGGATATTGGTGTGCAATTCTCCATTAAATATTGGCCTTTGTCAATGTTTCCTTACCACACTTCTGTTGTTCCTTATTGTTGTGTACCACCGAAATCGTGACGGTTCTTAAGAAGAAGAAGAAGCCTTTATTTGTCACCAAGTTAAATCATGCCCGAACTTTTTCCACCCTCAATGTGAAATTACAATGTATAAAAAATAAGTGAAAAACAATCAAACATTTTAGGGAAAAATAAAAAAAAAGATATAATAACGTGGTTGCATAAGTGTGCACACCCTTTTATAATTGGGGATGTGGCTGTGTTCAGAATGAACCAATCACATTCAATCTTATGTTCAAAAGTAATTATAATGCAACTGTCATCAATTAAATTATTCTACTTAACCCCAAATAAAGACCAGCTGTTTCTGTAGGATATTCTTGACATCTTGGTTTCATCTGACTGCTGAAGCCATGGTCTGCAAAGACCTTTCAAAGCCTTTATGGTATCTCACTTGAACTCGACTGTTATTGACAAGGAGTCAGGTATAAAAGAATTTCTAAACATTTAAATGTACCATGGAACACTGTGAAGGCCATTGTCAACAAGTGGAGAAAATGGAGCACCACAGTGACATTACCAAGAGCAGGAGATTCAATTCAGTTCAATTTTATTTATATAGCGCTTTAAACAGTGGATATTGTCACAAAGCAGCTTTACAGAAATATATCAATTCAGGATATAAATTTTACATTTATAAATCTATCCCTAATGAGCAAACCAGAGGCAACAGTGGCAAGGAAAAACTCCCAGAGTTGATCTGACGAAGAATATTTGAGAGGAACTCTCCAAAATGTACAAAAGGACAAGATAAAAACTTAACAGAGAGGCTGCTAAGAGAGCTACTGCAACATTAAAGGAGCTGCAGGAATATTTGACAAGTACTGATTACTCTCTGCTTGTGACAGCAGTCTCTCATATTCTTCACATGTCTGGGGTATGGGTAGAGTGGCTAGATAGAACCCTTTTCTCACAAAAACATCCAAATAATCACTCATAACCATGTGGCAAAATGTGTTGTGGTCTGATGATAACAATTCCCAAAGGTATAATAATTTCATAATTCCAAAAGATATATTTGGCACAAAAAAGCACATCACCAAAGGATCACCCACGGTGCAGCATGGTGATGGCCAGAACTATGGATTTATCATTGTGGAGGGAATCATGAATAGCTACAAATACCAGTCGATATTAGTGCAAAGCATTCAGGCACCTCCTAGTAAGCTGAAGGTGAAACGGAAATTGAGACCTGAATCCAACTAAATATCTATGGGGTGGCCTGAAGTGAGCTGTGCACAGGAAATGCCCACAAAATTTAATGGCTATAGAATGTTTTGGGGAGACAAAAGAGAAAATATTGCTAAGTCAAGATGTGCAGTGCTGATGGACTCTTACTCAAAAAGACTGAGTGGTGTAATAAAATCAAAAGGTGATTCAACAAAGTACTAGTTTACAGTGGTGTGAAAAAGTGTTTGCCCCTTCCTCATTTCCTGTTCCTTTGCATGTTTGTCACACTTAAGTGTTTCGGAACA
>JAFFST010050550.1:8306-20194 GCA_022414735.1 Noturus placidus | reverse complement strand
TATATATACTGTATATATATATATATATCTAGGCCCAATCCCCCCTCTCTACATACTGTCCACTTTATTAAGAATATCTTTACATCTGCATGTTCATAAAGTTATCTATTCAGCCAATCTGGTAGCAGCGCAATGCAAAAAAAAGTAATGCAGATACAAATCAAGATCTTCAGTTAATGCTCACATCAAACATCAGAATGAACAAAAAGTGTGATCTCTGTAACTTTGATCATGACACGGATGTTGGCACAAGATTTGAGTATTTCAGAAACTGCTGATCTGGGAATTTCACATACAACAATCTCTGGCGTTTACACAGCGGTGCGAAAACCAAAAAAAGCCTTGAGTGAGCGAGAATTCTGTGAGTGGAAACTCCTTGTTGATAAGAGAAGTCAGAGGGAAATGGCCAGATTGGCTCAAGCTGCCAGAAAGGATATATTAACTCAAATAATCACTTCTTACAATCTTGGTAAGCAGAAAAACACGAACAAGAACAAGAATCTGAGGCTATCATGGACACAGGCTCACCCAAACTGGATAGTTAAAGATTAGTAAAAATTAACTGGTCTTTTTCTAGTCATCAACTGTCTAGTTTCGGTGAGTCTGTGTCCATGGTAACCTCAGATTCTTGTTCTTGGCTGATGGTAGAACCCAGTGTGGTTTTCTGCTATTGTAGCCCATCCATCTCAAGGTTTGATGTGTGCATCCTGAGATGCTTTTCTGCTCAATGTGTAAAAAAAAATGTGCTTATTTGTGTTACCATAGACTAGTTCAGACCATTCTGGTCATTCTCCTCTGATCTCCCTCATCAACAACATGTTTCAGCCTGCAGACCCGCCTCACACCGGATGTTTTTTTGTTTTCCACACCATTCTGTGTAAACACTAAAGACTGTTGTGTGTGAAAATTCCAGTAGATCAGCAGTTTCTTTAATACTCAAACCAACCCTTCTGTACAAAAATTCATGCCACGATCAAAGTCAAAGAGATCACAATTTTCTTCATTTTGATGTTTGATGTGAACATTAACTGGAGCTCTTTATGTATGCATAATTTTTTCATTGTGCTGCTTTCACATGATTGGCTAATTAGATAACTGCATGAATGAGCAAGTGTACGGGTGCTCCTAATAAAGTGGACGGTGAGTGTATGTATATGTATTGTGTATAACACATTTTATACAAGCTAAATAATGCACTATAAGCCAAATTGAAGACAGTTTGAGATTCCGATACAAAAAAATAGTAACGCAATAAGGGTCTTTTGGAAATTGAAACTTACAGTTTCCATAAGTATTTGGACAGTGGCAAAATGTTCATAATTTTTGCCTTTGTACACCACACAATGTATTTGAAATGAAGCAGTCAAGATTGAAGTGTAGACTTTCAGCTTTAATTCAAGGGGCTAAACAAAAATATTGCATTTAAAGTTTAGGAGTTAGCCCTTTTTTACAGAGTTGCTCCATTTTCACAGGCTCAAAAGTAACTGGACGATTGACAGATAAGCAGTTTCCAGAGAGATGTGCTACGTTTGCTCATTATTTCATGACAAATTAAGGAGATAAAAGGTCTGGAGTTGATTCTAAGTGTTGAATTTGCATTTGGTAGCTGTTTATGGGAGCTCTCAATATGTGGTCTGAAGAGTTGTTGATGCAAGTGAAGACAGCCATCATTAGGATGAAAAAACAAAACAGACTTATCGGAGAGATAGCAGAAACATTAGGAGTGGCCAAATCAACAATCTGGAACATTCTTAAAGAGAAGGAATGCACTGTCGAGCTCAGCAACACCAAAAGATGGAAGACAAATTAAGTGAATGATTGCATAATTCTTTCCTTGGTGAAGAAAACAACCTTCACAACGTCTAGTCAACTATGCAGGAGATATGCATATTATTTTCAAAGGCTACAATTAAGAGACTCCATGAATGTAAATATAGATGGCCAAGATGCAAACCATTGTTAGCACTGAAGAACTGTAAGGCCAGATTAGGCTTTGCTAAAAAACTTATTTAAAAAAAAAACAAACCAGACCAGTTCTGCTGCAAAATTAATTTGTACCAGAGTGATGAGAAGAGTATAGAAAAGGAAAGGATGGGCTCCTGAGACAAAGCAATACCACATTAACATGTAGAGGAAGTGTGATGGCATGGGCATGTATGGCTGCCAGTGAAACTGGATCACTGGTGTTTGTTGTTGATTTGACTGCTAATAGAAGTAGCAGGATGAATTCTGAAGTGTATAGAGGTATACTTTCTGCTCAGATTCAGTCAAATGCTGCAAAACTGATAGGATGTTGGTTTCCAAAATATACCGTGAAACCAACCCAAGTGGTTCTGTGGTTCTTATACCACAGAGCTGTTGAATTCCTGATTCCGATTGGCTGATGGGCATTCTGAGGTGTGCAATTATTTTTCAGTAAATGCACAGCTAAAGAAGTTCCAGTCAGGTCTTGACGGCATTGCAATTCCATATCATTCCGCCAAATGAACTAAAATAATGGAAATGTTAGCCTGCTGTCCACCACCATTGGGTGGCTGTGGCTCAGTTGGTAGAGCGGGTTGTCTACTAATTGTAGGGTTGGCGGTTCGATTCCCGGCCCATGTTACTCCACATGCCAAAGTGTCCTTGGGCAAGACACTAAACCCCAAGTTGCTCCACTATATAAGTGCAGACCATTTACCACAGCACACAGAGCTGTGTAATGTAGAAAATGTAGATTTTCCAGAAATATTTACATACTAATTGATTGACGTTGAATTATAAGAATAATAATGCGCACTCGTAGTGGTAATGCGGCCACAAGGCAAAGTGGAGGCTTGAGCCATTGATATGCAGTTATTGGTGCGAGAGCAAGAAATAAAAAGAAAAAGGGTGTGAGAGAGTGTGTTGTCAAAATACACAAGTAATATATATCATATGATAGCTCTTCTCATTTGAAACATCCTTGCCTAAGACACGTTGATGTCAGTCAAGTGGTTCGGTGAATATTTCAGATAATGTTAAAAACCTACTTTTGCAAAGTAGTCATAGGTTTTTCGCTCAATATCAACGAAACAAGTTCTACACAATTCTCTGTACTCTATTTATAAATAATTAGCAAAAAAATTTACCTTTTGATTTTACATGTCGATGGCATGACAAAAGTAAAGGTTGTGGACTTGGCGACATTAGTTACATAGTATTAACTCTTAAAGTGAATAAGCTATTTTCACCAAGGAAAATTGCAGTGTTTGGCCACTTGGTGGTGCTATAATATTAAGAAAAACTTTAAAATGACTGTATAAATGGTGCATATTTACATTTATTCATTTAGCAGACGCTTTTATCCAAAGCGACTTACAAATGAGACACACTCACACACCAATGGTAGCAGAGCTGCCATGCAAGGTGCTAGCTTGCCATCGGGGGCAACTTAGGGTTCAGTGTCTTGCCCAAGGACACTTCGGCATGGGATCACCCGGGCCGGGATATAATTTGTATATTTTCCGATGTTTCAGAGATGCACCTTTTCTTTGTACATTATCTCCTCATTCTGAAAAATTTGCCTCTAGGATCACTTCTGTCAAATTCTTCATTAAATATTTCCCTCAACTGAAATAAAACTATTGCAGGACAATTTGTTGGATGCCTTAGATTAATAATAATTATTAATAATTAAGTTGAAGTTTTGATTTACCATCCCAAGGGCACAGCAAAAAGTTTGAAGTGTGTGTTGCCACTTTTACTTAAATGGCAATAACTCTTGAACGGAATGAGATAATTTCACCAAACTTGAGGTTCATATGTATGGACTCAATCTGAAGACAGATGTAAAAACATTACTACTGAGTGTGCCCAATGGGTGGCGCTATAGCTGAACAAAACATGAAATTGGCAATGAATGTGGAACTGTTGGTCCAACAGACATGATAAATAAATCTTGCAAAAATTTTAAGTGTATATGAGGACCATTGTGAATGTTGAGAAACATGGCTGCCATTGGTAAATCAATGTTCAGAAGCTATTAGACAGGCTTAATGAAGGCTGATATTTCTTAAAAATATCTTGGTTTTTCTTTGATTTAGGTGCCAATAGGATTTCACAATATTAAGCAATTTTTTTTAGTGTCTTTAAAGGCCCTAAATGGCTTCAATCCCGAAAATCACTGCTTGCAGCTATATTTAGTATTATTATTCTTTTATTTAGCGATTTCACTAATTTTTGAGGCATTTGTGATGCTTCAAGATTTTGTATGGTCATTGCAATTATCATGTCAAGGTTTGTTTGGTTGTATCTGACTCCAACCAATAGGAAGTCAGCCATGCTGGCTGGAATGGGGAGGTTTTCAAGCATTCCCACAGTTTCGAGAGTCTTACAATGGCTGAAAATGCATGAAACTTTACATTTCTATTTCTGTTAGGACAACTTTTCAATTGATATTACAGTTTAGCATAGGTGTGCCTCCTGAGCTCCATAGTGCCACCTAGGTTTTGAACATAAATTTGACACCCTTGTAGAGCTCGAAAAGTCAGGGAAATTTGCCGTACTCAACACACTTTGCCCAAATTTAATTTAAATTCTCCCTAAGATGATATAAGGAAGAAACCTTGAGAGGAACCAAACTCATAAGGGAACCCATCCTCATCTGGGTAACAACAGATAGTGTGAAAGTAAAAGAAAGTTCATTATGGTTTTTATATGAAGTCTTTGTTAACTAGTCCACTGTTCGACAAAAGGAGACTTGAGTGCAAAATTGTATGTGGTAATTGCAGTCCTAAGGTCATAGGAACACCTGTAGTCCCAAAAACCACAGTGAGAATGTTCATGTGGAATTGCTAAAATTATGTCATGGTACTTAACGCGATACCATCCTAAGCAATCTCCAGGCTGTAGCCTCCGGTTGATGGGAGCTCCATCCAGTGGTAGGGCATCTGGATGAATCAGGCAGAAAGGGTCAGGATCACTGGCATCTCCATAAAATCATGTGTAGCTCAACAGGGAGAGGGAGGTATAGAAAGAGACTGAGATTATTAGGTATGCTTGCTATCCTGTGATGGATAAGACTGTGTACTTTGTGTAAAATAACTTCTACTAATGGTAAGCTTGAGTAAACAAATATGTTTTCAGCCTAGACTTAAGCACTGAGACTGTGTCTGGGTCCCAAACACTAATTGGAAGGCTATTTCATAACTGTGGGGTTTTGTAAGAGAAAGCTCTTCCCCCTGCTGTAGCCTTCGCTATTCGAGGTACCAACAAATAGCCTGCACCTTTTCATCTAAGTAGGCGTCGCAGATCATACAGTGGGGGGAAAAAGTATTTGATCCCCTGCTGATTTTGTATGTTTGCCCACTGACAAAGAAATGATCAGTCTATAATTTTAATGCTAGGTTTATTTGAGCATTGAGAGACAGAATAACAACAAGAAAATCCAGAAAAACTCATGTCAAAAATTTTATAAATTGATTTGCATTTTAATGAGGTAAATAAGTATTTGACCCCCTCTCAATCAGAAAGATTTCTGGCTCCCAGGTGTCTTTTATACAGGTAACGAGCTGAGATTAGGAGCACACTCTTAAAGGGAGTGCTCCTAATCTCAGTTTGTTACCTGTATAAACAACACCTGTCCACAGAAGCAATCAATCAATCAGATTCCAAAATCTCCACCATGTCCAAAGAGCTCTCCAAGGAATTCCGGGACAAGATTGTAGACCTACACAAGTCTGGAATGGGCTACAAGACCATTGCCAAGCAGCTTGGTGAGAAGGTGACAACTGTTGGTGGGATTATTCGCAAATGGAAGAAACACAAAAGAACTGTCAATCTCCCTCGGCCTGGGGCTCCATGCAAGATCTCACCTCGTGGATTTGCAATGATCATGAGAACCGTGAGGAATCAGCCCAGAACTACACGGGAGGATCTTGTCAATGATCTCAAGGCAGCTGGGTCCATAGTCACCAAGAAAACATTTGGTAACACACTATGCCGTGAAGGACTGAAATCCTGCAGCGCCCCTGCTCAAGAAAGCACATATACATGCCTGTCTGAAGTTTGCCAAGAACATCTGAATGATTCAGAGGACAACTAGGTGAAAGTGTTGTGGACAGTGTGTGCATCAACTCAACTCGCCATGTTTTGAGGAGGAGGAATGCTGCCTATAACCCCAAGAACACCACCCCCACTGTCAAACATGGAGGTGGAAACCTGCTTTGGGGGTGTTTTTCTGCTAAGGGGACAGGACAACTTCACCATATCAAAGGGACGATGGACAGGGCCATGTACCGTCAAATCTTGGGTGAGAACCTTCTTCCCTCAGCCAGGGCATTGAAAATGAAAAGTAATTACTAAGTCATTACCAAGTACTAAGTCATGTTTTGCAGAGGGGTCAAATACATATTTCCCTCATTAAAATGCAAATCAATGTATAACATTTTTGACGTGTTTTTCTGGATTTTTTTTTTGTTGTTATTCTGTCTCTCACTGTTCAAATAAACCTACCATTAAAAGTATAGACTGATAATTTCTTTGTCAGTGGGCAAACGTACAAAATCAGCAGGGGATCAAATACGTTTTTCCCTCCACTGTAGAAGACCAAAAGTTTGCGTAGGTACTGAGGCGCGACACCGTTTAGTGCTTTATAGGTTAGATACTACTAGACCTTACAGCTGCCTTTGATACAGTAGATCATAACATACGTCTTTTGGCGCTTAGAGCATTTGATTGATATGAAGGGTACCGCCCTACAATGGTTCAGCTCATATCTTGAAGGCAGGTCCTTTTCGGTAGCATTGGGTAATTTCTCCTCATTTCCCACTCCTATTATTAGTGGTGTACCTCAAGGCTCCATTCTGGGCCCACTTCTTTTTAACTTATATATGCGTCCGTTGGGGAATATCTTTAGGGCACACAATGTCTATTTTCATTTATATGCTGATGATACTCAGTTGTACATAGCATTGAAAGCTGGTGACTCCATTCAACCATGGGTGGGCTGTCTTGAAGATTTAACAAAAACACTAAAAAATAACTTTCTTCAACTTAATGAAGACAAAACTGAAATTATTCTTTTTGGTCCCCTGAGATTGAGAGGTCTCACAAATGAGCTTTGTAACCATTTCTCCTCTATTTTTTCCCAGGTTAGGAACCTTGGTGTAATCCTGGACTCACATGCTTAACCAAGCAAGCAAATTCAGTCGTTAAGAATAGTTTTGATCAATTAAGTATTATTTCTAAACTTAAAACATTTTTGTCTTTCCAAGATTTGGAGAAGGTTCATGCTTTTGTCACATCACGCCTAGATTATTGTAATTCATTGTGAATGGTTCTTCCTCAGTCATCTCTTGCTCATCTCCAGATGGTTCAGAATGCAGCTGCAAGGGTGTTGACCAGGGAAAAGAAATTTGATCATGTCACCCCAGTTTTAGCATCGCTCCATTGGCTCCCGGTCCATTTTAGGATTCAATTTAAGATTCTGTTGTTTGTCTTTAAACCTCTTAATGATCAAGCTCCTTCTTATCTCAAAGATCTTCTTACACCAGTCATCTAACAGATTTCTAAGCTCTTGTGATAGGTTTCTTCTGTATGTCCCTCGATCACGTTTAAAAACTAAGGGAGATAGAGCTTTTTCAGTTGCTGCCCCTTGTTTATGGACTCAATTGCCACTGGATATCCGCTTTGCACCTTCAATTACCAATTTTACTCTTCTCCCAGGCATAATATTTTTTTTACTATTGTCTATTGTTTTTGTCTTTATTTGATTTTATTCTGTTTTCTATTTTACATTTCTTTACTCTGTTCACAGCTTTGCTGTGTTAAATGTGCTTTATAAATTAAATATGCTTACTTACTTACTTGTTTATGCACCTACTGCAACATCTAAACAGTAAGGCATTACAATAATCTAGCATAGAGGTGACGCTAGCATGAACTAATATTTCTGCAATATGAAGTGACATTGTATTTTTATTTTGGCAATATTTCTGAGATGAAAGAAGGCTATCCTAGCAATACTATCTACATGAGAGTCAAATGAAAGACTGAAGTCAATCATCACACCAAGGTCTTTTACTGCTGCACGTGACAAAACAAAAATACCATCCAGAGCAACTATGTAATCAGAAAGCTTACTTCTAGCTACACGTGGTTCTAGTACAAGTACTCCTGTCTTGTCAGAATTAAGTAAAAGGAAGTTAAGTATCAAACGTCTAATGCACTTTACACATTCCATAACTTTATTAAGTTGTGTTATCTGGCTTTGCTGAAACATACAGCTGTGTATATTCAGCATAACAGTGGAACATCGTTTACTGAATAGACATTGTTGATCATGCACATTTGGATAGCATGGTGGTGTCGCTTTTATAAGGAGTGTAATGCATGCAAACATTGGTCTTTTGCAGATTTGCTGGACATTTATTTAACGAAAATTAGAGACAGTAGTGAATATGTAATTAAAGAGAATTTGTAAATCAAGGTTGTTATAGTGGTAAGGTAATTGTGAACACAAAGCTTTGCTTGGATCTATATGATTGCTGTCAGGATGATGTGTGATGAGGATTTTGTGCTTTCAGTTATAGTGCCACCTATATGAAAAACTAGGTGCACTGCACTTTGTATTATCTTGTAGTTACAAGTCACTCCTGGTCACACACATTCACTTTACTAGAGTATAGTTTAAAAAATATTGACATTTCATTTAATGTGATATTAATTCACCAAACCTTGTTTTGTCAGCCTCATGTGGAACATAAGTTGTCCTACAAAAATTCATCTCAAATATTCCATTTAGTTTTGCCCTAAGATTTGCTATTGTGTGAACATGTGTGTGTTCACAATTGTCTGTTTGTGCATTTTTCAGTGCACACCAATAAAATTACATTTTTATTCATGTGCGTTCAGCTTGTTTATTAGGCTGTATCAGATCAAAATAAGTCACATCAGAACACGTTACTGAAGTAACTCAGAGGTACACAAGATTTGGTATGGTTATTGATCTCATCATGTAAGACAAAGTTCATTTGGTTTGATCTGACTCAATCCAATGGAATGTAGAATTTTTAAATTTTCCCATGGTGTTTTGAGAGGCTTACGATGACTGAAAACTTATGACTGTAAACTTGGCTTAGAATATTTTTTTATTTGTTATCGCATTTCGCCATAGACGTGCAATATCGACTCCATAGCGCCTCCTAGTTAGCAAATGCATATTTCATGCCTTTGGAATACTTAAACTCTTGAAACCTGGTATACCCATCAAAGATTGGCAATGTTCTATAATTCTTTTATCATTTGTCCTGTGTGTGGCCAGTGGACCCCATCGCGCCTCCTAACATTTCCAAATGAATTTATCACTGTGGTTGCCACACAGGTTGTCTGATTATCACAAGTTTTGGTGGGGACATTGTTCTCAACATGACAGACAGTTTTCTCTGGCTTGTGTTGGCTCAGCCCAACAGGAAGTTGGCCACGTTGGTTTGTTTGAAAAAATGCATGCTCGATATTTTGAAATACTCCTCCTAGGGGATTGATATGACAGGCACCAACCATGGCCAACATCACGGCAAGACATTGTAGATGCTAAATTGCAAATGGATTTTTGATTTATCGAATGGTGTTGCCATGGGGTGGTGATATGACATTAAAATGCGATATAGGAAGAGCTCATAATTTTGCCATGCGTTGTGTGATTTAGATCAAAATTTTGATTTTTATTTGTTACTGTGGGCCGATCACATCGATGTGACTATTGCGGGACACGGGCATACGCCACTAACTGGTGGCAGGAAGTGTGGCAGAAGTGCTCATATCTTTGATGTGCATTGTGTGATTTAGGTAAAAATTTGAGAATTTTATTTGTTATTAGAGGCTGGTCACATGGCTCTGACTTGCAGGGCACACTCATAGTACCACCAACTGGCAACAGGAGGTGTTTCCTTTTTTACATACTTTGGAAGAGCACTCCCATTTTTACCTGAAGTTGTTCAAATTTGTCTAGGTAAATGTTAAGACAATCACTCACTCATGTCTACACAAATCAATATTAGCACCACGCTTTAAAACTGAGACATATGTTTGCCAGTTTGCTCTGGCTACAACATGCGAGGGCCAAGCGACCCCCTGTGACAGAGAGACCTCTTGTTAAGGTTTTTAGTTTGTCCAGTTACTTTTGAGCCTGTGAATATGGCAGGACTCTGTAAAAATGGCTGTAATTCCTAAATGGTTTATGCACTATTTTTGTTAAACCCCTTACATTAAAGCTGAACGTCTACACTTCAATCACATGTTGATTGTGTTTTACTTCCATTGTAGTGGTGTACAGAGGCAAAAGTATGTAAATTGTCACTGTCCAAATGCTTATGGACCTGACTGTACTTATAATGGACCTTTTTAGGACACTGTTTTCATATTTTATGTTTACCAAGGAAGTTATTGCTTTGAAAAACCTCAGGAAACACAACAATCATATAACCAACAGAAACATATATTCCAATAGACATGTATTAGGTGACTAATAATAGAACATTTTAAAGTTGTTTACCCCCCCCCCACACCCCTATGAATGTGTACATATGAAAATTAAACAAGCATTTTAAGAGTAAATTTTGTTCTGACAGCCCCAGTTCATAGCAAGGGTCTCCAAAGGCAAAGTGTTTTATACAACAACATGTTGTACTGCAGTAAGAAACCAGCAAAACCCAATTAGCATTTCCACCATATACTCAAAGCCTGAAACTTCCAGGAGTAATCACTGCTGGTAAATGGGGATGGTCATTAGGAATTTGGGTCAAGGAAGCAATCTATCCTCCATAGGCTGTTGTTGAACTATGTGACTGCATTCAAAATTCAGTTACTTCTCCTTAAACCCCTGTTGTGCCAACAGTTGTGCTTATAGCCTTACTTGATGAGCTACATTTTAAGTAGAATACATGCTAGGCTTCAAAATTCTACAGTGCCCTCCACTAATATTGGCAGCCTTGGTAAATATGAGCTTTGTTTAACATTTTGATCTTTTGTTAAAAAAAATCACAAAAATTCTCCGCTCTCATGAGTATCAAACAATTGCAAACACAATACAGGTTCATTAAAAATTTTTTGTTGGTTTAATAAAAATTATTGGCACCCCTATGAATATTTACATTTTTTTAGTTCACTAAAAAGTTCACTTCAGTGGCTAGGGACAAGAAATTGCTCAACCATGACTTGCTGTTTCAGGGGTATAAATATGAGGTAACACAAGCCAAATTCCTTTTGTCATTCATCACAAGGTTAAGACCAAGGAATATAGCTATGATGTGCTGCAAAAGGCTGTTGAGCTTCACAAAATGGGAATTGGCTGCAAGAAAATAGCAATTTCCACCATCAGGGCAATAATTAAGACATTGCAGTCAACTGGAAATTTTATGGATCAACCTGGAATTGAACGCATGTCTATATTGTCTCAATGCACTGTGAAGAGGATGGTTCACGTGGGCAAAAAATCTCCAAGGATCACAGCTGGAGAATTGCAGAAGTTAGTTGCATCTTGAGGTCAGAAAGTCTTTAAAACTACAATCCGACATCACCTACAGTGCCTTGCGAAAGTATTCGGCCCCCTTGAACTGTTCGACCTTTTGCCACGTTTCAGGCCTCAAACATAAAGATATAAAACTGTAATTTTTTGTGAAGAATCAACAACAGGTGGGACACAATCATGAAGTGGAACGAAATTTATTGGATATTTCAAACTTTTTCAACAAATAAAAAACTGATAAATTGGGCGTGCAAAATTATTCATCCCCTTTACTTTCAGTGCAGCAAAGTCTTTCCGAAAATTCAGTGAGGATCTCTGAATGATCCAATGTTGACCTAAATGTCTAATGTTGATAAATAGAATCCACCTGTGTATAATCAAGTCTCAGTATAAGTGCACCTGC
>JAFFST010050548.1:11980-32188 GCA_022414735.1 Noturus placidus | reverse complement strand
TTATACAGATAGAGAGAGAGAGAGAGAGGGAGAGAGGGAGAGAGAGAGAGGGGGGAGAGAGAGAGAGAGAGAGAGAGAGAGAGAGAGCTCAGATAGGGGGTACAAGTTGGTACTTAGGGGCTCAGTTCTCTCAGTATGAATGCCATTATTGTGTGTTTAATGAGCATTCACATTAATCCCACAATTTAAATCTGGCACAAAAAGCCCTTGAACAGTAATTTACTAATTAGTCTTTGCATATGAGGTTGATCATCCACAGCTCAGACTGGGGGAAACACACACACACACACACACACACACACACACACACGCACACACACACAAAAACCCCTGTATGGATCCAGAGTTATAAGAGTTACTCTGTACATGATTGTGAATACTGAGTCACATCTTTTAGTGAGCGCCCTCTGCTGGTTCCACCGTGTCCTCCTCCGGGATTAACCTGCAGTTTCATCAGTATGTGTGTGTGTGTGTGTGTGTGTGTGTGTGTGTGTGTGTGTGTGTGGAGTGCCATCTGACAGATCACAAGAGGCTAAGAGGATGTCTAATCTGGGGGAATTTGTTCGCAAAGATCAAAAATCAAGCTGGCAGTTAAATTCTTGTCGATTGGAGAAGAAAATGTGCAGTCATAAGGATTCTCGTGGAGAGTCACATGGAGACAATTGTGTCACTGTGTGACAATTTCAAGGGTGCACTTTATTATTATTATCCATCCATCCATCCATCTTCAACCGCTTACTCCTTTTCAGGGTCACGGGGAACCTGGAGCCTATCCCAGGAGGCATCGGGCACAAGGCAGGGTACACCCTGGGCAGGGTGCCAGTCCATCACAGGGCACAATCACATACACACTCACACACACTTTCATACACTACGGACACTTTAGACACGCCAATCAGTCTACCATGCATGTCTTTGGACTGGGGGAGGAAACCGGAGTACCCGGAGGAAAACCCCGACACACGGGGAGAATATGCAAACTCCACACGCACATGGCCCTGGAGGGACTCGAACCCCGGACCCTGGAGGTGTGAGGTTGACGTGCTAACCACTAAGCCACCGTGCGCCCTATTATTATTATTATTATTATTATTATTATTATTATTATTATTATTATTATTATTATTATTATTATTATTATTATTGGACAAAACAGGCTTTCTGAAAGCAATTCTCAGAACATCAGACATGTTGGACACATGAATTAGACATACTCCAAAAAGGAAAATCTGAATCACACTCGTACTCCAACGCATAAGTTCACATGATCACACATCACAAATGACCCAGGTCTCTAATGAGGAAGTGACATTATAGTTCAATTTAATGAGCCTCAATTAGCATTCTGTCTCTCGCTCTGTCCTTCCAGTGCAACAATGAGTCTCCAGGGAGAGGTCGAGCACAGCAGCAGGCATGGAGGCTGTTCTCTAACACTGTGTGTGTGTGTGTGTGTGTGTGGGTGTGGGTGTATGTGTGTGATTCTCTTTCCTTAGCTGAAGGAGGTAACGCTGTGTTACAACATGTATTTCCAACACGGTGGGATGAAGCAGCCTCAGAAACCATGCAGGGAGAGATAACAGACACATGTGAAACAATGGAATATGTGAATAGATGGTTAAATAATACTGAAGAATAAACAAATAAACAGTACTGAGCGGTGATGAAGATGCAAAATCATGACGTGAGCTGTGCGATCTTCGCTTTAAAATTCGATTTGACGTATGTTTGCGTACGTTTAATCAGTTGGATTAACGCCACATCTGATAATGGTCATGTGACTGTAATGAGAAATTCATGCTCCTTTTGACCACATTGCACATCACACTATGCATATCTTTATGAAAAACGTATACCACAGTTGGAAAGGAAGTATATAAATAAGTACATATTAAGTACTTGTCATAGTATACTTAAAATAAACTAAACTGGGACAAAAACTTATAAAAGGTCTGAGTTTAATCAAAAAGCATGATTGACCTACATTTATTAGACGTTTTTATCCAAAGCGACTTACAAATGAGACACACTCACACACCAATGGTAGCAGAGCTGCATGCAAGGTGCTAGCTTGCCATTGGGGGCAACTTAGGGTTCAGTGTCTTGCCCAAGGACACTTCGGCATGGGATAACCCGGGCCGGGATTCGAACCACCAACCCTACAATTAGTGGACAACCCGCTCTACTGACTGAGCCACAGCCGCCCTAATGACCTAATGAATCATTTGCGGTTGATCAATAAGTAGACAAGGAAGACCTGAATTAAGATTAGAAATAAGTCTCATAACCACACTGCATTTCCTAAATGGAAGTACAACTCCAATTCCAAAAAGGTTGGGACGCTGTGTAACATGTAAATAAAAACAGAATGCAATGGTTTGTAAATCTTATAAACCCATATGTTATTCACAACAGAACATAGAAATTTTTTAATCTGATGACCGCAACGTCTCAAAAAAAGTTGGGACGGGACAACAAAAGGCTGGAAAAGAAACAGCTGACACTTTTATCCAAAGCGACTTACAAATGAGACACACTCACACACCAATGGTAGCAGAGCTGCATGCAAGGTGCTAGCTTGCCATCGGGGGCAACTTAGGGTTCAGTGTCTTGCCCAAGGACACTTCGGCATGGGATCACCCGGGCCGGGATTCGAACCACCAGCCCCACCATTAGTGGATTAGTGGACAACCCGCTCTACCCACTGAGCCACAGCCGCCCAAAATGCTACAGTTCAAACATTTGCTATGTTTTCTATGTTCTATTGTGAATAACATTTGGGTTTATGAGATTTGCAAATCATTGCATTCTGTTTATATTTATGTTTCTTTCCATTTTACACACCGTCACAACTTTTTTTTTTTTGGAATTGGGTTTGTAATCGGTCGCTATTATTTTAAAGTTGACTTCTAGAACTTAATAAAGCGTCTGCAAGGTTTTGTCAATGAAAGTGACTTAGATCAGCATACTAACACAGAAAGAAGGAATTTCACTGACATGACAGGTGACTTTCTGAAAGTCTGTGAGCTATCTCAACCAGGTGATGACAAACACATGCTATATGAGGGAGCTCACTGTGTTGCTCTTGTTGTTTTGAAAAACATCTAAAAAGTTTTCAGTGAAATGCCTATATATGGAAGTGCAAAGAGCTAGAGTCTTCAAGATTCTGAAGCTTGTGGCCAGAAAAGTGTCGAGTGCTCTTATACATGGACATACTTATTTAAAAACAATTTTATTGTGCTTAAATTAGTATGAACTAGAATTAGAGTTCTTTCATTTCAAATGATTTTATTTTGCACACATCCATCGATCCATTTATTGTACCGCTTATCCTAAACAAGGTTGCAGGGAGCCTGGAGCCTATCCCCGGGAACTCTGGGGGACACCCTAGACTGGGTACCGACCCATCACAGGGCAGGATCACATGATCACACTCACACCTTATGGAACATTTGAAAATGCAAATCAGCCTACAACGCATGTGTTTGGACTGGGGGAGGAAACCGGCGTACACAGAGGAAACCCGCTGAAGCACGGTGATGTGAGGCAAATGTTTGCACACATTCACACTGTCATATTTACATTTTTCAACTTTATTTAAAACTTTATTTAAGACTTTATTCAAAAAAAGATAATAATTTAGAATGTTGATGTTTATGTATCAGTATATTTTAAATAAATGTGGATAAATATGTACCATACATGAGTGATTATTTTCTTCTTCATTAAAAACAGGTCATCTTCCAAAGTTGTAAATAATAATAAATAAATAAAGATCTATAGATAATTGTGTGGATACTGTAAATGATGTAATACATTAAAAGCCCTGCATCTAGCTTTATTATTATTTTTTATTTTTGCCTTCTTGTCCTGATGGTGATCAGATGACAAGCCACCAGTCTACCTCCGGAACAAGCAATCAATGTTGTCAGAGCTGACACTGGATTCTTTTGCAAATGTGATGTTTTTGTCGTTGTTCATGATGCACGTGGATCGTTATGTGATTTAGAAAATGCGTTCACACTAATGACCAATATGGGTCACGTGCTAAGATGAAATAAGAGCAGATTTTACAATGGTTTGCAATATGAACAAAGCCACAGAGAGGAGGAGTGAGGGGGAGGCGACCCTCTGTTTCTGCTTAATGAAGCACAACATGTCTGCGTTACATGGTCTGGCCACTACATTTTACATAATCTGTAACACAACCTGTCAACATGGCCATGACACAGTCATGAAAACGAAATGCTGCTATGTTGAACGTAATACTCCACAACAATATAATGTTTACCAGCTTCCTCTCTACATATGCACATGCTCCATAC
The DNA here is from genome assembly GCA_022414735.1 of Noturus placidus. Taxonomy (NCBI): domain Eukaryota; kingdom Metazoa; phylum Chordata; class Actinopteri; order Siluriformes; family Ictaluridae; genus Noturus; species Noturus placidus. Next base: position 27,866 of record JAFFST010050548.1, on the reverse strand, counting down.
TGCCATTTCCTCTTTAACCAGTACAGCTCAAGCAGTCAATTATAATAGCCTGGGGACAAAAGCTATCGGACATAGACTGAAACAGCATACACAGGATGCAGCTGAGCCTAATCCATCCACTGTAAAGATGGAACATGAGGGACAAGGGGAAGACAAAAAAGAAAGAGGGATGAGCGAGATGCAAACAAAGGTGGTGGGATGGAAGAGGGAAGGATGTTGTAATCAGAGTGAGAGAATAGCCTGGGCTTGTTTGATTAAATTTCTTTGTCTGCTGATAGTAATAACGGTGTCTTCTCATTCGTCGCTTCTCCCCCACGGCTTGGCTCTCAGCCTCGGAGGAAAGCCTGGAATTACTGCAGCGTTTCAAAGAAGCCAATCAACCGCACGCAGCATGAGAGCCACACGGCTGCAAATCCTTCCCTATGATCCACACGGCACGTTCCTGCACCGAGCTAAGCATTCATTTAACGCTCATTTCAGCATTTATCATATGAAGAAGTGCTTAAAAAAAAACCCCCAACTCTCAAAACACTGAGCTATAACATACAATGATGCCTATAACAGTGATATTAAAAGCAGCCGCTGGTACCTGCAGAGAGGAGAGATCACTACGTCTGTGTGAGACAAAGACATTTGATGTTATTCATCAGACAGGGGGAATTTATCTCACTGTTATACAGAAAGAGGAGACAGAAACGACACGTTACCGTGTGAATTACAAGCACGTTTATTCATACTTCAGATCGTTCAGTACTTTAGAGGAGTTCCTGGAAATCTACCTTCATAGACAATTTAATTCCAGGCTTAAACCACTGGATGTTGGACTAAAATGATATTTATATTCAGAGTATCATAGTAGTAGATGAGGATATAGTATCAGCACTCTTATTGTGCTAATAGTCTTATTGTATTAACCCTTTAAACTTCTCACAGGGTCCAGAATCACTCTTAGAAATACAATATTAGTTTTACTTATTCACTTACTTACTATAGTTAATAACTAAACAATATACTGAGATTTTGATTTGAAATCTAATGTTTGTTGTGGTCGTATAACTACGTTAATAGCGGTAGTGGTTGTAGTAAATATGATGTAGTAGAGGTTTTTGTTGTAGTGGTTATGAGTACATTGGGAATTGAAAAGAAATGGAAGGAGAAAGATGCAAAACGGGTTGAGATGGAACTATAGGTGATTATTATTAGTGCGTCTTTCTACGTTCGATATGGAGGCTCAATGTTAATTACGTAAGCAATCCATTGCCAATGCTGTTCGCAGTATATTATATACAGTAACATGTTTAAAATTATGAACATTTAATTCATATTCTTTCTTATATAGCATGTTTGATTTAGTTTACCCCTACATGTTAATGAACACATAACCTAACAAACATGTCCTAATGTACATGTCGTAGTTAAGGTCAGCTCTTCATTAGTTCGTGCCTTAGCTCATCAATATTCATTCATGTATTAGTGCATGATTATCCATGTACTGTTACTGTTAAGTGTTACCTTAATAAACCACTACTGCCATTACTCTCAGTACAAATAATGCTAGAGCTTACAATTATTGTATTTACTGTATATAATTAATGATATATATATATAGTATATAAGTAGCATTCATAGCATATATTGGTAGTTATACCAACTCTTATACCAGTGCTTTTGAATACTACTACTATTACTACTAATTATAATAATAATTATTAGCAGTAGTAGAATTGGCTAGTAGGACTATTAAAAGAGAGAGACATTGGTAGTAGTAGTAATGGTAATAATATTACAACTAGTAAAAGCGACAGTGACAATACTAGTAATAGAAGTAGTCCTAGTAATGGAAATAGAGCTAATAATAAGTGCGAATAAAACTAAGAGTGAAAGTGGTATTATTCATCCATCCATCCATCCATACATCCATCCATCCATCCATCCACACAAGGCGGGGTACACCTTGGACAGGGTGCCAATCATCGCAGGGCACAATAACATTCATTTATTATTATTATTATTATTATTATTATTATTAGTAGTAGTAGTAGTAGTAGTAGTAGTAGTAGTAGTAGAAGTAGTAGTAGTAGTAGTAGTAGTAATTGTAGTTATATTATTATTATTAGTAGTAGTAAACGTGATAGTAACAGGGACTGGCACCCTGTCCAGGGTGTACCCCGCCTTGTGCCCGATGCCTCCTGGGATAGGCTCCAGGTTCCCCGTGACCCTGAAAAGGAGTAAGCGGTTGAAGATGGATGGATGGATGGATGGTGATAGTAACAGTGGTTGTCATAGTTGTAATGAAACATAAAGCAGTAGTATTCATTTTAAAAGTAAGGGTGATAGTAATTCTAGTAGCAGTAATGATATGGATTGTAACAGTATGTATCATAGTAATGATCATAGGAATTGCATGGTAGGAAAATAAGGAAAACTCCACACATCAACTAGTTCCAGCAAACACATGCAGACTGCAATACACACTGCATGCTGCATTGCTCACATTCGGGTTTAGCAGCGATATTAACAGCATTTGCCAAATTAGTCCGAGCAGTTGGGGAGCCATGATGGTGCTGAGTTTTCAATACATGAACGCACTAAATCTGCCACTAATGTAATTTGCTATCAGAAGAGACTGTAAGCACACACACACACACACACACACACACACACACACACACACACACACACGTGTGAATTCATGATAAATTGTGCTCACAAGCCCTGACCAGGTCAAGCTGTGACCGTGCATTAAGGCAAGTGCTCTCCTACTGAGAGAGATTAGAAATGAGCAGATCGCTAACATGCTACTATCATAAATACACAATGGCATCTACCAGTTTGATGATATTTTCCTGTACCTCGTCAGAAAGGAAAGCGTAAGATCCAGTGCTGAATCTAAAACAGTTTCAGATATGCAGAAAGTCTGCGTTTGTCTGTGTTGCTGCTGCATGATATTATATCACTGTTATTAACCACTAAACCCTGCAAACCAGGTTCTCAGAGACATCCTGCCTCAGGCCAGAGAGAGAACGAGAGAGACACAATGGCAGAGGAGGAGAACACAGCAGGGGATGAGTACTGGTAACGTGCATGAGGAAATCCTCTGATCAATAATTCATACTGCTGTAATTACATACATGTGCCTCAGAGAAAAACAGAGAGAAGGAGAGGTGAAGCAGTGCTGTTACATATTACTGTCAAGTATTTCAGTTAAACTTTAATTGTCAGAGGGGGCGCACGGTGGCTTAGTGGTTGGCACGTCCGCCTCACACCTCCAGGGTCCGGGGTTCGAGTCCCGCCAGGGCCATGTGTGTGCGGAGTTTGCATGTTCTCCCCGTGTGTCGGGGGTTTCCTCCGGGTACTCCGGTTTCCTCCCCCAGTCCAAAGACATGCATGTTAGGCTGCTTGGCGTGTCTAAAGTGTCCGTAGTGTGTGAGTGTGTGTGTGTGTGATTGTGCCCTGCGATGGACTGGCACCCTGTCCAGGGTGTACCCCGCCTTGTGCCCCATGCCTCCTGGGATAGGCTCCAGGTTCCCCGTGACCCTGGAAAGGAGTAAGCGGTTGAAGATGGATGGATGGATGGATTTAATTGTCAGAATGTGTGGGAGAAGGAACTCAAGTACAGTAACAAGCTTCAGCAACATAATGCGATACTAATTATTAAGCTGCAGCTCCTATATAACATAAACGTCCATCCGTTATGCATATCCTACACAGGACCGTTGGGGAGCCTGGAGTGTATTCCAGGAAACTCACAAGGCGGGGGGACACTCACACACACATTCAATTTAGAAATGCCAATCAGCCTACAGTGCATATCTTTAGACTGCTATATGAGGGAGCTCAGTATGTTGTTGTTTTTTTTACATTTGAAAAACATCAAAAAAGTTTTCTGTGAAATGCCTATATATGGAAGTAAATGGCACACTTATATAGCGCTTTACACTGTGTCTCATTCACCCATTCACACACACACTCACACACCAACGGTAGCAGAGCTGCTATGCAAGGCGCTAACTTGCCATCGGGGGCAACTTGGGGTTCTGTGTCTTGCCCAAGGACACTTCAGAGTGTGGAGGCATCGAACCGCCAACCCTACGAACCCGCTCTACCAACTGTGCCACAGCCACCCACGTGTGAAGTGCCAGAGTAGAGTCTTGAAGATTCTGAAGCTTGTGGCCATAAAAGTGTCGAGATACTTTTTGGCCTGTGGGCAGAATGTCCACAGGAGTCTGTGACTACTTCACACCCAGTGCTCTTATACATGGACATACTGATTTAAAAAATGGAAACAATTTGATTGTGCTTAAGTTAGTATAAAATAGAATTAGAGCTCTTTCATTTGAAATGATATTATTTTGCACATTCATTAATTTTTTTTTGTAAGATATATCCTACACAGCATTGCAGCGAGCCTGGAGCTTATCCCAGGGAGATCTGGGCACAACGTGGGTGACACCATAGATAGGGTACCGACCCATCGCAGGGCACAATCACACACAAATGATGGAAAACTTGGAAATGCCAATCAGCATACAACACATGTGTTTGGACTGGGGGAGGAAACTGGAGTACCTGGAAGAAAACACAGGGAGAATATGTGCACAAAGGGTGGAGGCGGAATTCGAACCCCGAACCCTGGAGGTACAAGGCAAGCGTCCTAACCACTGTTCTAAGCCACCATGTCCGCCAACATTGCTCCTGTGTTGAAAAGTTTAATAAAAATAAACAAGTGCAGGTTTTTGTAAGACTTTCTGTCACATCTCAAGGCGTTTACGGTTAGACTGAAACGGTTGTTTAAAGTTCATTCATGATATATTGTATACTCCATCCATCCATCCATCCATCTTCAAACGCTTTCTCCTTTATCAGGGTCACGGGGAACCTGGAGCCTATCCCAGGAAGCATCGGGCACAAGGCGGGGTACACCCTGGACAGGGTGCCAGTCCATCACAGGGCACAATCACATACACACTCACATTCATACACTACGGACTCTTTAGACTCACATATTATAATCATTTATTAACAGAATTCAACATCTGTCCCTAGACTTCCATTATAAAATGACGTCATAGTAAAGATGTTTTCATTCCCTTTCTCAGTACATGGAAGCATTTCGATATTCCTGTCAGTGGTAATCACACCCACAACCCCAGATATGTACATTAGGCTGAAAAATTCCGGAGTATTCCTTTAACGACAGTTCTTTCAGTACAACGTACAGCTGTTTGAATAACGTCTTAAACATCTTCCTTTGAAAAAAAATCTGTCTTGGTGGAGAAGTGTCGAGTCGTTCGTACGAGTACGGGTTGAGGAGAATGATTCATATAACTCATAACTCAGCAGGTAGGAGCCTGTCCTGCGTTTGATGACTGACTGACACCTCGAGGTCATTCCATAAGGAAGACGCTTAATTATACCATCTGAAAGTAAAATTTCAATTTCAAATTTCATCTGGCGTGCATAAGCAGAGGGCGGGGGGCACGGGGGCGGGCGCGGGGGGGGTCCTAATAGCTATCCATAAACATAAATCATTATAATGAGAATTTTATCGGCTACTTATGGAGCGGCTTTATCCTGGAGTGCTGCTGGCATGAACATCTCCACGCCTGCTATATTTAGAAACGCTTCTACTGTATCTTCATATGAACTCGAGCACTTTTCCTTGTGACCTTTAATCTGGTAGTGAGCACTGGTCCTTAATGTCCTTCAATAATTATTCATGATTTCAAGTGAAAGAAAAGATGTACCTTTTATAGTACTATATCCGTGAGAAAGAAAAGTACAGTTTGGTCCTAGTATTTCTGAGTGTGTACACTTAAACAAACACAAATGCATGCACGCCTGACTGTGTCCCATTGTGTCCTCTATCTATAGCTCTGTCTGTTTCCTTGTCTTTCTCTGTGTCTGTCTTCTTCTTACCCGTTCCTCGCTGTTCCTCCGGAGAGTAGCCACAGGCAGTTTGAAGAGCAGTCTGCGGGTCCTGCTAGGCGTTACAGCCGCCTGGACCACCATGCTCCCTGGCTGACTGAGAGAGTGTGTGCCACGAGACGAGTGTGTCCGCTGTCCTGGAGCAGACAGACGCTCTTGGTCTGCTCTCGTCTCCGTCTCCACGGCTCGCTTCTTTTCCAGACTGATGCTCTCGTTCCTCTTCTCTACAGTATAGCACTGTGTATATTCCGTCTTGTGTGTTTCTTCTAATCTTTGATTCTTTTATCTTCCCAGTGTGTTTGCCTCTCTGACTCTCTCAGCCCATTCTCTGACAGCTCAACTGCTTTCTTTACGAGGTATGTGTGTCTTTCTTTCGGAGTAAGTGCGTGAGAGCAGGAGGGAGGGAGGGAGGCTCTTCTCTCTTTCTCTCTCTCTCTCTCTCTCCCTCCCTCTTTCTCTGTAAATAGCAGAATAGCTCCTGGGTAGAGAGTACTAAATACGTCAGCACTTCTGGTCAGGCTCAATCCAGGTCACTGGATTCATATGAACATGCATGCCCGGAGCATGTCATGTGACCAGGCACGAGGATCTGTTTGTATGTATGCATGTATGAAAGAACGCCATCCCTTTGTTCATCCAGTTTATGAGGGTATACAGTAATGTGTGTGTGTGTGTGTGTGTGTGTGTGTGTGTGTGTGTGTGTGTGTGTGCTGTACAATGACCAAGCTTGCTCTCAAACAGAATATTTGACGTTTCACCATCTGGTGCTCAGATTAGCTGTAAATCACATGGCTGCCTTTACCAAACTGTCCCCACACAATCACACACACACACACACACACACACACACACACACACACACACACACACACACACACACTCACACACTCACACACGCACACGCACACAAAGAGAAAATGCCCCTAAGCTGCCAACAAGATTACACTAGGGATAACTGTATGTGTGTGCGTGCATGTGTGTGTGTGTGTGTGTGTGTGTGTATGGTGAGGTAATAAAAACGGAAAACATGTTAAAAAATAAGAATCAAAATGATCTCATCATGCTACACACCCGCTCATTACTTAAAAACACGATTGAACTGAAGTGATTATTAATCCGATTATGTGAAAGCAGCAGAGTTGCTTAATGCTGCGTATTATTTAAGATTCCAGACTTAAGCTGGCTTTCCACTGAACGGTTTACTGCCACAAAGTAATGTTGTTGTCACAGACAAAAATCACACATTGTAAAATAATTCTTTGTCCATGAGATTGGAGGTCTCCCGTGACATTCTGGCCCACAAACAGCTTCTTTCAATAAAATCTCAGAGTGGTTCATGAGTGATGCAACAGAAAAGCTTTCGGCCTAACATTAGGACATCACAAGGATGCCACAAACATCTGTGCTCAGGAGCCAAGAGAGGAAAATTGGCTGTGCTCACTAGGTGGGAGGGATGGAATACGCTCTATCAACACTACCCAATCGTGGACATCTGTGAGCTCATGTATCTGGAAGAGGGTAGATAGCACTTCCTTCTGAGCATGTTAGCCTGCCCTGTGATGGTGCCGAGTAGTAAGTCAAAAAAAAAAAAAAAATGTCATTGGTTGGCTTTATATGACTCAGAAGAAGCTGATTGGTAGCTATCGTGTGATAAACCTCAAATATAATCGCATTTCTGAAACACAAAGAAAGGAGCAAGACAATGATGTAGGATATTCAACTTTCCATAATATGCAGTAAATCTCATTTAGTTATAGTTAAAAGTAGAGATTAGAGATTATAAGGTGGAGACTAGATCATTTAGTTTAAAGCATGTAAATACGCTACTGAACTATAATATAATATAGCACACCAACTAGTCGAACCCGACCTGTCAGTTAAAGAAAGCTGCTATTAAGAGTCTTATGGAAAGAAATCGATCGATTAAATAGACTCGTGATGAGCTTCCTAAACAAAGATAGCAGGTTTTCCATGATACTCTGTCAGACAGTAAATCCTAAACTTACACAAAAAGGTGTCATTTAAGGCAGGGCTTCTCAACTTGTCAACTTTTTCAACAAAAAATTCCTTCAGCGCTGATTTATTTAAAAAAAATTAAATAAATAAATAAATAAATCTTTTCAAAATTAAGCACATTCTGTCCTTTAAACGTATACAAGGGTATTTTAAACATTTTGTTGCAGCCAAAGAGCTTTTGAACTTTCAACCTACAGAACCCGTATTTTATTTTAATTGTCTGTAGATTCTGGTCGACTTTTTTTTATAAGCATAGTATTGTTTATAATGGTGGTTTCACCACTGTAAGCAAATTATTAAATCAGAGACCCCCTGGAAAGGCTTCATGAACTCACAGTAGCAATTACAGTATTAAAATACTGTTCATTTTTATTATTTGTTATACTTATATTACATCTCTTCATTTCATAAAATGTATGAATAAAGTAGGCCTTTCCCCAGATTTCTACTAGCCCTAGCTCTGTAACCAGTATCATCTCAAACTCACAATTTTTACAGCAGAATGTTACTATAGAGGACTTATTTCTGTGAAAATTTCAGGTTCATATCTGGTCCCCTGCAGGAGATATTAAAGTCGAAAATGAGGGGAATTAAAAAAAAAAATTGCACTTTCTCAACCACATAAAAAGGTTTGAGAAGTCTCAAACCTGAAATTTTCTGCACCTGTACTATACTTACCTAGGTACCCCCTAAAAAATTAAGACTGAGACTCAAACCCGTCCCGTTATAAATTGACCCCAAATGTGGAACTGTGAGCAATCCTGAACATAACTTAAGTTCTAGGTCTAAGCAACAAAATGTTTATATATGTACAAGTACCTTGTAATGTGCTCTAGAGATCAGATTTTGTTCTCTAGGACCATCTTGAGTCGATATATTGAGGTTTCTGTAAACAGCTGTATAGCTAAAAGTTGTTGTGTGTCATGATACAAAGATGGCCGCCAGAGTTAAATCAAGGAAAAAAGCCAATACATAGAGGTTATCACCCCCCCCCCCCCCCCCCAAAAAAAATTAAAAAAAATAAGGAAAATTCAAGAGGAACCTGCATTGGACAACTTGAGATGGAATGACCCATAAAGACCCATGATGACAGAGGTTCCTGCTACATAAAATCAAATCTATGGTGAAAATCCATCTTTCAACAATAATAAACCCCATGCAAAACATTTGCTCGATCGTATATGTAGGACACGACTTTACTATCTGAATAATCTAGTAAAAAAAAGTAATGTAGTACAATATGTGGTTTGTAAATCTCTTAAAGAAACTACTAGAACATAAATCTGTTGTATTATGAACAGATTTTTTATTACTAAACCATAGAGAGAAAAAAAATGAAGGAAAGGTGGAGATATAATTGGAGCACAATGAGTTTGTGATGAAGATCAGACATGCTACAGTATGTACAGTTATATTTAACATTTCTAATAAAATCATATGAAGAAAGGAGCCAGAGTATAAAGCAGGATATCTGGCTTTCCGTAATAACCCTAGAACTGTACAGTAAATATTAAACATCTACACAACGGCATGGTTAGGAGGAGGCAAGGGACTAACTGGAAAGTTTGTTACATGTGACACACACTACAATGAACCATCTAATGACTTTTTGGACAAAAGTTTTGGACATTTCTAACAAGCCTCCCCTATCACGTGGCACGCCCCCATAGATAGATAGATAGATAGCTCTATGGGGGGGGGGGGGGGGGGCGTGCCACATGATAGGGAAGGCTTGATAGAAATGTCCAAACTTTTGTCCAACAAGTCATTAGATTTGTCGCTAGGTGCTTTTTTTGCAAAAAAATAAAAATAAAAAGGTGTCACTAAAGAGGTGTGAAAAGTCGCTATGTTGGCAACACTGGTCTTCACTGACAGCTAGATAAAACGCAAGCTAAGCTCCGCCTCCCCAGCAAAAAAGAAAGTGCAGAGGGAGAGGGAACGCCGGGTTTTTCAATTTATACACATTCGATTTGATAAACACTAAAATACACAGAGTCCCCAAATGATGCCGTCTGTGTTTTTTTCCCCCTTGAAAACAATTCCGCCCCCTTTCTGATTCGCTCCGCGAAGAAGCTGGCTGTCATCATATAAACAGCCTAAAATAAGCAGAAAGGAATGAGAGAAAGAGATAAGCCGTGCCTCCTCCAATACCCACTAATCATTTATTTAGTTGCTGGCTGAAACCGGAATATTAAAGTGCTTCTATTTTTATCCCTGACACAGGGTTCTGCCAGTCATTCTGGATTTTGGAGATGACTCTGTTCGGAAAGCAGATCCCTGATTCCCTTTTCTGGGTCAAACTGAGAGACAGCAGCTTTTACACTCATTCTGACTTCTGCTGCTCAGACAAGGATGTGGTGCTTTCTAATGTTATTTTTTAACATGGGATTTCCTAACATCACCAAAATGCCTGCGAGCTGAAACACACAAACACACACACCCACACACACACATTTCAGCTAATAGACCTGGGCACATGGTTCTCAAAACTCCTGTGTACTGCAGTAAATTAACCTGTCACACACTTGCAGTTTGGTTAAATGAACTTATGTTTTCCAAGCAACACAATACTCCCAAGAGTCGCTCGATGCTCACAACACAAAAGGCGAGGGATGGAGGGGTGGGGGACGTCGATCGAGAGAGAGACGGGTACTATAGGAGATAGTGTGGACTAATTGAGTCAGTACAATGGCTGTAGCTGAACTGCTTTAATGGAGAACTGGAGCTCTGAGACCCAGATAGCCCATGGCGAAGAGTGTATGTGTGTGTGTGTGTGTGTGTGTGTGTGTGTGTGTGTGTGTGTGTGTGTGAGTGAGTGAGTGTGTGTGTGTTTGTGTGTATGTGTGTTTAGACTCTAAACCTATGTTGGACACTCATAATGAAGTTTCATAAATTAGCATATCTATTGCAAAAGACTCAAAGTGTGTGAAAGTGTGTGAAAAAGGCATTAGGGAAAGACACAGTGTAATGCCCAGAGCCTGTACATTCCTACACTGAGTAATCGCACACGCATTTGATACACATTAGTCATGATGGGTGGAGAATGAATTCATGCTGGCTATGATAAACAGAAAAGCGGGACAGTGAGAGACAACATCTGGAGCAACTGTGAATAATTTACCGGCTGCAGAGGATACATTTGCGAACAATAGTTAAACAAAGTGTGTGTACATGTCTGTTAAAGTACCTGTGGATGTGCTGTTTTCTTTTAAGTTCCAGAATAGGCTGAGCACTTTGTTAGCTGCTTCTCCTAAGTTCTAAATGAAAGAAATACTTGGAGAAACAATTCAATTTTTCAATCTAAACAACGGTTTAAATTTGTTAGAAATAAATGTAAGATTTTGAAATAAATGCATAAGGGGCATTAACACCTTTGAAACAAATTTCAGCTATAGGTCTTTATTGCTAAATGTACAGCTAAATGTCCTCATGTGCCCCAAACTGTCATGACTCAGCTAGTTGTGTGAGTTTTAAATTTATATTGAACAATAAATTATTGAAATCAATTGAAACTCCAATAGAGGGGCACGGTGGTTTAGTGGCTAGTGGTCGGGGGTTTCCTCCGGGTACTTCGGTTTCCTGTGTCCGATGCTTCCTGGGATAGGCTCCAGGTTCCCCTGTGTCCCTGTAAAGGAGTAAGCGGTTGAAGATGGATGGATGGATGGATGGTTTGGGGGTTTGAAGCCCACCTCTGCCCTGTTTGCACAGAGTCCGCATGTTCTCCACATGCTTTAGGGCAGTGGTTCCCAAACTTTTCCAGGGCAAGGCCCCCCAAATGGCATTAACATGTGACCGAGGCCCTCCTTTTGCGAGCTGTGTTTAAGACACATTAAAAATACAGACTTCTGAATAAGGGGCACACGGTGGCTTCGTGGTTAGCACGTCCGCCTCACACCGCCAGGGTCCGGGGTTCGAGTCCCGCCAGGGCCATGTGTGTGTGGAGTTTGCATGTTCTCCTCGTGTGTCGGGGGTTTCGTCCGGGTACTCCGGTTTCCTCCCCCAGTCCAAAGACATGCATGTTAGGCTGATTGGCGTGTCTAAAGTGTCCATAGTGTATGAATGTGTGTGTGAGTGTGTATGTGATTGTGCCCTGCGATGGACTGGCACCCTGTCCAGGGTGTACCCCGCCTTGTGCCCGATGCTCCCTGGGATAGGCTCCAGGCTCCCCGTGACCCTGAAAAGGAGTAAGCGGTTGAAGACGGATGGATGGATGGATGGACTTCTGAATATATCCCCCTTTATATTAATAATCACATCTTACATATTTACATTACATTAGGAATTGATTGTGTGTGTGTGTGTGTGTGGTTGTCTGAGAGTGAGAATTTCTTTTTCACACCAAATTGTTGAGGCCCCCCCGGCGCCCCCGGCGGCCCCCACTTTGAAAACCAATGGTTTAGGGGTTTCCTCAAGGTACTCCGGTTTCCTCCACCAGTCTAAAGACATGCGTTGTAGGCTGATTGGCCATCTCAAATTGTCCGTAATGTGTAAATGTGTGTGCAATTGTGCCCTGCGAAGGGTTGGAACCCTGTCCTGTCCAGGGTGTCCCCTGCCTCATGCTCGGAGTTCGATGCCTGAGATAGGCTCCAGGCTGCCAGATAACCCACTGAAGGATAAGCGATATGGAAAATGTATGGATGGGATGGATGCAACTCTCTGCACTAATATCAGTTAACCACACCTACCTCTACCATTACACTATTTGAATTAGATTAATATATACTAAATCATTTGAGATGTAATCTTTTTAACAACATATTTATTGTAGCTCACTTCAGCACAAATTTGTGCTGTTCATGCCACATCATTTACAGGGATCATGAAATAACTTCTTGCAAGCACGCTAACACGGCTAGCTTGAAAATGTGGAAGTTCTCTGTAAACAATGGAAACAATGTGTAAAATTCCTGTAAAAGGCTCAACATTTTACAGCCTTCCATGTTTTGAAAAGACCTATGTTACCGTTCGGCATTACCATGTGGCTCGTGACTAAGAGCTAAACGTAGACATGAAGTTAGCAATGCTCAATATGTTTAGTAGAGCATTCGAGTGAATGTTTTATACATTGCTATGCATTGTACTGTAAGCTTGAGACAAAATGCTGCTATTAGTATAGAGGGTGCTGCATGTAAACTTATCAGGGGTTGCAAATAAGTTGCATGTAATATGTTTTTTTTTTCTTATTTTCTTCAATGAGACTGGAAGTACACACTATTTACTACATCATGCACTATTTTAGGAGCCATCTTTTGGTCAGAACGCCAGTGAAATCCAGTGAACTAAAATAATAATAATAATAATAATATTTTTGTAGTGAATGGTAAGTAGGCACTTTTTCAGAAACAGGGCATGTCTTTAATAATTTGCATATGGGATGTGATAGGTTCAATGTATTAAGTTTGTGACATCAAAAACTGAGCTAATACTTAAATAATATAATTTTATTTTTAATGATTTTTATTTTTAATGATGTTTTGCATAAATTGGCTGAAAAATGCATTAAAGAGATGAAATATTGCATAAAATGGCCAGTTTTAAATGAAAAACAAACAAACAAAAAACATTTCAACATTTTGACCGTTTATAAAAAAATAAATTTACGAATTTGTGTGCACTTTCAATGAAGCGGATACGTTACTAATCAAGTTTACTAATCATTTTGGACTTAGAGAGGAATAAAATGTTTTTAAGAAAGGCTGGAGATATTTTTAGACCAAAATAAAGCAAGTATGGAAACTCTGATGAATAGCACCACAATGAGAGAGAAAACAGGGAGTTCCCAAATACAAACATTCTACAAAAGACCTTATGCAATAATGAAAGCACATTGCTATCTGAGCCTATGGTGAATACAAGGGCTACTATAGTGAATAAAACAGCACACACGCAGAGAGAGAGAGAGAGAGACAGAAACAGCAACACAGGCAGAGATAGAGAGAAAGAGAAAGAGAGAGAGACAAAAAGAGAAAGAGAGAGAGACAGAGAGAGAGATTATTTCATATTTTTAGTAAACAGACATTGGACAAGCTGCTGTTCCTGCCTAATAACAGAACTGAATACTTTCATTATGAGGTTGACCCACAAAAAGAGCACCTTTAGTTTATCCCATAACAGCGCGCGCGCACACACACACACACACACACACACACACACACATACACACACACACACACACACACACACACACACACACACACACACATATACACACACACACACACACACACATACACACACACACACATACACACACATATATAAACACACACACACACACACACACTGTTAGTGTGTGTGTGTGTGTGTGTGTGTGTCTGTAATGGATGGGTAATAAAATAGAGTCATGGTCAGAGCTGGCCTTTAGTTCTAGCTGCTGCTCCCATGGCGACAAGTGACAAACTGCAGTCGATGCCCTGTGCCACCCAGCATGCACACACACACACACACACACACACATGCACACACACACACACACACACACATACACACACACACACATACACACACACACATATACACACACACACGCACACACACACACACACACGCACACACATGCACACACATGCACGCACACACACATTTACACGCATATACAAACATGCACACACACACACACACACACACACACACACACACACACACACACACACAGTAGCAATCTGTGAATCTTTTGATTTTAGAAAGTTTAAACTTCATTCAGCTAAATTGTTCAGACGGATTGATTTATTCTGGAAAGCTTTATACCCAAACAACGTAGTAACTGAAGAAGCTAAAGAAGGGAGGGTAGGTCAGGCATTCACACAACTGTAAATACTGCATAACTTACCTAATTAACATATGATTAGAAAAACACTGACACACACTGCTAATTCAACTTTCCACCTGGCATCTCAGATCTCACACATGTACTCAAAAATGAAAGCGTTGTTTCCCTTTACTGTTCGACAAACATCAAATGGAGAAAAAAAAATCCTTACTTGGATTCATATGATCCTGTTGTATAAAACCTCTCATTAAATGTCTATTGTTCACATGTTATGAAGGAAAATAAAGCAGGAAGGAAGAAAGTAGCAGAGATTATCTTTGCCTTGGCTGAATGTTGATAGTACAACTAGCTTGTTTTGCTAATCTGCAACAAGCTACTACAAAGCCTGCCTAGCATATAGCATGAAAATCAAACGACCAATTTTCTCACCGATACAGCAGTACAGACATTTAACTCATGATTTATATATCTACTGTCTAGTTGGTACTAAAACTATTATATGTTCTTCTCAAAAAGACAAAATCCCAATAACACAAACAGTTCATACTTCACAGGATGCTAACACATCGTGTACAAAGCAGGAATCAACAGAAGGTTAATCTAAATGCAGCAGCTGCTTCTGAGCTTCATTAGCCTCAAGATGCAATTTACAGAACAAGACACATCTATCTCCTCTCCGGGAACCGTCACCTTATCGTGGTGGAGAGGTTTGAGTGTCCCTATGAACCTGAGGGCTGTGTTGTCTGGAGTCTTGTGCTCCTGGTAGGGTCTCTCAAGGCAAAGTGGTCTCAGGGGAGGGGCCAGACAAAGAATGGTTCAAAACCCCTCATGAATAAAATTAGAAGAGGAGGAGGTACCCTGCCCGAAGGAAGCCTGGGGCCCCCGTCCGGAGCCAGGCCCAGAGGGAGGGCCCGACTGCGAGCGCCTGGAGGCTGAGTTTGCCACGGAGCCAAGCCGGGCAAAGCCCGAAAAAGCAACGTGGCACCCCCTTCTCCATCCTATGGGCCCACCACTCGTGGGGTGAATCGTGGGGGTTGGGTGCGCTGTTACATGGGTGGCAGTGAAAGTCAGGGGCCTCGACGGACCAGACTTGGGTGGCAGGGGCTGGCTCTGGGGACGTGGAACGTCACCTCTCTGTGGGGGAAGGAACTGGAACTTGTGCGGGAGGTGGAG
>JAFFST010050547.1:2312-14089 GCA_022414735.1 Noturus placidus | reverse complement strand
ATACATGCCATAAATCTCATTAAACCATTAAATAAATATGCGACGGAAGAGAAACAGGTGAGTGTGACTTTTCCTAAATATAAACCCTAACATGCGTTATCTGTTGGTATGTTTTCATGGAAAGCGGGAACGGTGTTTTGCTGAGGTTTAGGAGCACTCGAGCAGATTACCTCAAACACACGGGTTAGGTTACTATAGTAATTACTGACCTTTACCCCACCAGAGGTAAATAAACACGGGCAAAGACATGGATAAATCACCTCATAGTGCCTTACTAAATAGTTTGCCAAAGTAAATCTTCAAAATATTCTGCTAACGTTCTGCTGTCACATTAAAAGCTGTCTTGCTGTCACTGGCTGTTTTTAAACTCAAAGAAAGATTTTAGAAAACAAAGTGAAGCAAACAACACTTCACTTCACTTTGCTTTGTTTTCTGCTTTGCTCAGGGCAATTTTGAGGAACATTTGAGGAACTTTGATAATCTGCAGGCATAATAGAAACACAGCTAAAGGGCTGTCTCACAATATACAGTTAGTGTCTAATATTACACACATTATCAACTAAATCCAGCAGCCGCTCTAGTCTGCTGCCTCTCATTAAAGACATGAACAGTACACAGCCATAATGTTGGGAAGTGTTTTGGTTACAGTTAAAAATGCCTTGCCCCATGACACCATGTATTTATTCTTCAATGCAATACAGTTCCGTTCTTCAACTTTGGAATGAGTCTGATGTCCACTATGGCACTGTTAACAGAAACTAAACTACATTTCCTGTTATTATATCCTCTGATTACATTGTATAAGTGGCTCACGGGAAATGACACAATGTATCAGAGAAGGAACACTCTTTAGTACAGAAAGGTTTACACCTGTTGCTGAGCAACATCACTCAGTGCATCTTCTTAAAGTGGTGAGTGAGAACTCTTTGTGTGTGTGTGCGTGTGTGTGCGTGTGTGTGCGTGTGTGTGCGCGTGTGTGTGTGCATGTGTGTGCGTGTGTGTGAATAATGTTACCAAGCTACAACAGTGGGATTGTGTGAACTTTGAGATTGTGTCACAGCCAGTGGTACAGGAATCATTGCACAGGTAGGTGAAGAATAGAGTCCAGTAAATATCAGCAATAAACTGAAACTAAAAAGAGACTGGCTTAAAGTAATTTAAGCTGTTAAAGTAATTTAAGAACTACTAATAACTGGCTATGTGGCGCACGGTGGTTTAGTTTTTAGTACGTTTTTAGTAGGGTCGGAGGTTTGATTCCCACCGGGGCCCTGTGTGTGTGCAGAGTTTGCATGTTCTCCCCGTGCTGCGGGGGTTTCCTCTGGGTACTCCGGGTTCATCCCCCAGTCCAAATACATGCATGGTAGGCTGATTGGCGTGTCTAAAGTGTCCGTAGTGTATGAATGCGTGTGTGTGTGTATGTGATTGTGCACTGTGATTTATTGACACCCCGTCCAGGGTGTACCACGCCTTGTCCGCCATGCTCCCTGGGATAGGCTCCAGGTTCCCCATGACCCTGAACAGGTTCCCTGTTATATCAGCCATAGGGAGTGTCTTTACTGACTTTACTGTGTGTCTGCTAAATAAATAAATCTGTGTCTAAAAGCATTTAGATAAATCAGAGCTCTTTTGGAACAATATAATTTGCTCAAATTTGGTTATTTGTCATGTTGGGAGAAAGAAGGGTTGTGCATACCCACACCGAGGTGGGAGCATGACATGGGGCTGGTCTCTGCAAGCAGTGAACCTAGACATATTAATCTCATTAGCCAAGAAACGGAATCTGGGTAGAACATGGATGTTTCAACAAGAGAACTACCCCAAACAGCCAAGATGAATACATGCTTTTTTGTTCACCTTTATAAGTACAAAGTTGAAAGATATTATTGTGTAAATGTGAAGTGCATATGGAAACACTGGAAACATATTAAATAACAAAAACAAACGTGTCGGATTACTCATTTCCCTGCACTGTATATTGTGACAGCACTAGCAAGTGAATAGGGTGTTACTGGCAATGTGGATAGGGTAATACTGTAGATAGGCTAGATATGGGACATGGGGTTGTCTGTTCTGTTTTTAATTTATGAACAGATTTGGAGTGCAAATCCAGAAATACAAACATTACAAAACGGTGAAAAAATGTAGAAAAAACTACTAATGATTTGAGGCATGGATGGAGTTAAGGATATTTTATAGATGAAAGCTTTTTGAAAGGTTTTGAGCCACATCTGTGAGACGATTGGCAGCATTTCCATAAACACTTTGGATGTCATTCATCCAAAACTTTAAATGAGGCAAATCCTACTAAAGAAGATCTTGTACCTCTGTATTCAAACCTAGTCTATGGTCATATACCAGCACATACTCTCTTTTTCCCCATCACAGGATTGAACTCTGAGACAAGCCTAGCTTGGCAGTAGAGGATGAAGAAGAGGAAATATCTGAAGCTGCTTTTAGTGGGTGTAGTAGCCTGGGTACTGCTCTCCTTCATTTTCTTCTGCCAGAACACAAACTCCAACTTGATCTTCTGCACTTTTGAGCTCTCACCATTCACCCAAGGCAGCAGGAGGCTCATTGATGCCCCCCATGTGGAAAACATTGCCAGCACTGAACAACTGAAAGAGGCTATCTTACCTCCTGTAATGCAGCAGAATCTGCAATTAGAGGAGACCTGGGCAGATAAAGTGGTTAGAGGACTATGGATGGGCTGGGCATCATCTGACATGCTGAATTCATATATTCAGAAAGCCAAGGAGGACTATATTGCTCTCAACCTATACAATGTGACCTACAAAGGACACTGGACAAAGCAGAAGGACAAAAATAAGCTCCTGTGCCAGCTGAAGCAGCAGGAACCACTCAGGACACTGACTGGGTCTGAGGAGCCCTTTGCGAGCCTGGGATGGCAGAAGCTGGTGCCTCAGCAACCTCTGGAGCAGACAATTAGCGGTCCCTACAAGACATGTGCTGTAATTTCCTCAGCTGGTTCCATTCTCAACTCATCCCTGGGTAGGGAGATTGGTGAGTGGCTGTGTTTAGATTTTAAACTAGTTTGACTGATTGCATAGATAACCACTGGACATTTTGCTTTTAAATGAAGAGATTTGTTTCCTGTAAAGTTTAATCTTAACTAAAAACATACCAGAGGGCCAAAATAGTCATTTTATTTCCGTTATGAATAACTAAAACTAATATGTATGCGATTGTATTTCACATGTTTTATGTTATTTAAAACTCAAACAAATCCACTTTGAGAAAACCTCATATGAAATTTAAAAATGTTTTCAAACTTTTGTGGAGATATATTTCATTTAAATGCTCACATGTATCATTCTACTGCAGATTTCATTAATATTAATATATTAATAATATATTATGAAAAGGACTAAGTATATCATTGTTTCTTATTGACCAACATATGATATACTGAACAGTATGGTCCTCTATGCATTGCTCATTATCATCACCGCAAATATACACAGATCAGTCATAGCATTAAATCCACGGAGAGGCGATGTGAATGACATTGATTATCTGGTTACAATGGCACCTGTCAAGGGGTGGGATATATTAGGCACCAAGTGAACAGTCAGTTCTTGAAGGTGATGTGTTGCAAGCAGGAAAATGGGAAAGATCTGAGCGACTTTTACAAGGGCCAAATTGTGATGGCTAGACGACTGTGTAAGTCTGTGCCAAAACAGCAGGTCCAAGTCTTTAGGTGTTCCTGCAGTGGTACCTACCAAAGTGATCCCAGGAAGGATAAACGGTGAACCAGCAACAAGGTCATGGGTGCCCAAGGCTCAATGACTACGTTTACATGGACAGCAGTAATGTAATGATTGACCTCGCTGATTGAGTCGCTTTTAGAATACTCCTGTCATGTACCCGTTTTACGTGTTATAGATCATAATTAGATTAACAGCCCGCGTCATTACGTCACGCCGTCCGACGTCCCTCCAGAATTTCACGCATCAACATACAGTTCGTCTTCGTTATGGGCCCGTATACAGCTTTGGGTGTTTTTATTTATTAATTTTATGAACACTTTAAGTGCAGTTAATTATTTGTCATGCTGTACATTCTAATAGACGACTGCTTGAAGCTGTGGTCTGCGTCTCAAACCGCGTACTTACCGCTATATAGTATCCGAGATACATGTACTTTTCAGGCCTACTACAGGCCTATAGTAGGAAAGTATGCGGTTTGGGACGCGGCCGAACTCTCTTGTTCGCCGTAAATGTTGAGCGCTGCCGTTTGTAATCGTGTCCTGTCGCAAAATGCGGTGAAAACTCTCACACGACGTTCATCATGTGATTAAGGTGTTTACATGTCTGTAATACACGTCCATAATGTGACTAAAACAGGAGTACTCCACCTGTCTTAATTTGATTAGAGCTTAATTAGATTATGACCTTAATTAGATTAAGGCAAGTAAAAATTGCTGTTTACATGCTAGTTTCTTAATCACAGTATGGTCTTAATCACATTAAGAGTGGATTATTGTTGTCCATGTAAACGCAGCTAATGATGCACATCGGTGAGCGAAGGGTGCGAAGGCTAGACCACAAAGGAGCTATTGTAGCACAAATTGCTTAAAAAGTTAATGCTGGTTATAGAAAGGTGTCAGAACACACAGTGTATCGCAGTGCGTGCTGCATAGTAGCCCATGCGGACCCCTTGTCCACCACTGAATTTCACCTACAATGGGCACGTGAGCATCAGAACTGGACAATAAAGCAATGAAAGAAGGTGGCCAGGTCTAATGAATCACATTTTCTTTTATATTATGTGGATAGTGCATTCTGCCACACTGCAAAAATTGTTCAGGAATGGTTTGAGGAACAAGCGAAAGAGTTCAAAATGTGCTCCCAAGTTTACCTCAGGACCTACCACGCAACTTTCAGGACTTAAAGGATCTGATGCTAATGTCTTGGTCCTAGATACCACATCACACCTTCCATGCCTTGATGGGTGAAAGCTGTTTTGGCAGCACCGAGACCTATACAATATTAGGAATGAAATTAGTCTCTAAATTACTAACAAATGCATGCACATTTATCCATGAACATGATAAATGTTGCAAATGCATCATACTATCCACAAACAAATGTGCAGCGGATAGAGACATACAAAATGAGACATATTTGTGAATAGAAATGTTCTATTTTGTATTAATGTATCATCATTCAGGTAACATGCGTGTATTCATTGACATCCTTAATGAGTCAACCCTGTTCGGTTTATTAGAATCTTCATCTATCCTCTATAACGCTTACCCTTCTTAAGGGTCACGGGGAACCTGGAGCCTATCCCAGGGAGCATCGGGAACAAGGCGGGGTTCACCCTGGACATGGTGTCAATCCATCACAGGGCACAATCACACACCCATTCATACACTACGGACACTTTACGCCAATCAGCCTACCATGCATGTCTTTGGACTGGGGGAGGAAATCGGAGTACACGGAGGAGAACATGCAAACTCAACACACACTGTGGGAATCAAACCCCTAACCGTGGAGGTGTGAGGTGAACGTGCTAACCACTAAGCCACTATATCTCCCTATCCATACACACCTGTGCATAAGCAAAGCAACTACCATTAGATGGCATTCTCAGCTTTACAGACTTGGTGGCACCTGCCTAATTGTGATTGATTCCAGAACAAGTGCTACTGGATGTTTTTGGCATGCTCCCAGGGAACCTCAGACACATCGATTCAAATGATAATACTAACTTAACATTTATCAAATTCATGAATAATTGTGAACGCATTTGTGCATAATTTTGAGACTAATTTCCATCCCACACAATACTGGAAGTTCTTCAGTAGTGTTTGCTTGCTTAAAAAGGCTAATTTACTCTTTTCTTTTACACAGCAAGACCGTAATAGGAAAGTTATGCACATGTGGAAGGTCCATTTTGTGGGAACTTTAAGTTACATTGAATTGACAGTTTATTAGTCATATTGACCTATATCAGCACCATGGTCTCAATCTAATACTATCATCAGATGATCATTTTGATCATTTTTTGATCTACTGTAAATTTACAATTTCAAGAACTCTGGTTATGTTTTCTGTATTCACACGCTCTTCTTGTATGCTTCACCCCTGGAATGAGGTGATGCAGCCATCTATTAATCACAGAAGGGATTGAGCAGCTTGGTGTAAGCCAAAGCCTTAATCATTGAGCTGCCATTGCCCCATTGTCTATGGTTATGTAGAATATAAACCTGACCCTTGATACTGTATCTTTTGTCTGTATAAGTGTCAGTCAATTATATATTATATATTGATCACCTCCCTGTGCTCCTCCAGTGGGTTCATCCCCCAGTTCAGAGACAAAGGTTGTAGGCTGATTGGCATTTCCAAATTGTCTGTAATGTGTGAATTGGTGTGCGATGGTACCCTGCAATGGGTTGGCACCCCATCCAGGGTGTCCCCAACTTTGTGCCTGGAATGTCCCTGGGATAGGCTTCCTGGTAAGCGATATAGAAAATGGATGGATGGATATTGTTTACTAAAAATTCTGGGAAGGGTACAGTCAACAGCATACTGTCATTTGTAAATAATAATGATGTTGCATTTTGTGAGAGCTTGTGGTTGCCAGATACCGAACATCTGAAGCTAGATATTATCTTCAGTATGTAACAAAAGCAACAGCAACAAGGAACAAGAATATGACTGGGGCGCTTATAGAGTGGCAAACAAATAGAAACATTTTAGGGAAAAACAGGGGTTGGGGTGTACAATAACCTGCCATTGTAATAAAAATCTGCAATTTTAATAGGGGTGTGTAGACATTTTTTAATATCCACTGTATATGAATTTGATTTTACCATATTTTTATTGGGGAGGCACCAGTTTACTCCAGTTTTCCTGGTTTCCTCCCGCCTCCTTGCCAGTAGGTGGATTGTTGACATGTGGAATGCAGTTCATCCATGCTACATTCCCTAGTGTTACCATGATAGGCTCCACATCCCTGACCATAATAACTAGTTAGTAAAGATGATTGAATATTGTTACTGTGTCTATAGATTCTCATGATGCAGTGCTTCGGTTCAATGCTGCTCCAACAGAGGGTTATGAGAATGATGTGGGCAACAAGACCACCATCCGCATCATCAACTCACAGGTAGACCTCTGTCCACTCCCATCTGTCTCTCTCACATACTCATGTACTTGCTCTCTATCAGAGAGGACAGATATGGAATGTTAATTAAATTAAATTATAATTAAAAAAAACATACTACCTCCATCTGTGGCGGCTGTGGATATCTGCCATCAGGGCGGCTGTGGCTCAGTCGGTAGAGCGGGTTGTCCACTAATACACTAACTGTGGGGTTGGCGGTTCGAATCCCGTCCCGGGTGATCCCAGGCCGAAGTGGCCTTGGGCAAGACACTGAACCCTAAGTTGCCCCCAATGGCAAGCTAGCACCTTGCATGGCAGCTCTGCTACCATTGGTGTGTGAGTGTGGTCTCATTAGTAAGTCGCTTGTAAATGTAAAAATGATATTTCTGTAAAGCTGCTTTGAGACAATGTACCATTGTAAAAAGTGCTATACAAATTGATAAATTAATTATTAATTATCTGTGAACAGATTATGGCTGATCCACAGCATAGGTTTGCTGACAGTAAACTTTATAAGAATGTTACACTTGTGGCATGGGACCCTGGTCCATATTCTGGCAACCTCGAAACAGTGAGTAATAACCAAAAGTAACCAAAAACTCAATAGCTTACCTCTGTTGATCAGTATGTCCACAAACAGACTTTTTCTTCGCAAGTCCAGCTTAGTCCAAGATTTATGTCATGTACCTTCACTTGTAATTCATTAGTGTACTCAAAATCTAGAAATATTAGCTTAAGATTCCAGTGCTATCATGACTTCCCGCGTCTCTTGGGTCTTTCATAGTGGTACAAGAACCCAGATTATGACCTGTTCACGGAATATACTGAACACAGGAAGAGATCTCCATCACAGCCCTTCTATATCCTGCATCCAGACTTCCTTTGGAACCTGTGGGACATACTTCAGAGAAATACAGAAGAGAACGTCCATCCAAATCCACCCTCGTCAGGGTTTATAGGTTAGACTCAAATCCATACAAAATTAAAAAAAAAAAAAAAAATTCCATTTGCGTAGGTGATACAAAGTCATTTAAAATTAAAGCCATTTTGGAACCCTAGGTAATATACTGTACAGCACCTCAATTAACTTTTTGACCTCATCAAAATAAGCCGATAGCAATGTTGATGAGTCTGAAATAATGGTATACCGTTGCTATATCTATATTGATATTACAAATGTGTAATGGTTAAAAGCAGCTTACTTCTAGAGGTATAAACCTCAGGCTTCCATGCAACACAGCATGATTTTAGTTCCTAAGACAGCGCTTCAATATTTGACAATTACACTGAATCTGCTATGGTACAATATGAAAAAAAATTATTCCTAAGGCAACAATGAGATATTTGACGTTAACCTGGAATATGCTAAGATACAATTTGATTTAGTAGTCTCTGATCGATATGTGACCCCAGAATCTGGGGTAGGCCTACTGTTAATTCATGAATGATGGTGATATAGTGAAGGATTATTTTATGTAATGGAGTTACAAGGAAATGAGCTTGCTAGACTATTTACATATCGGTTTAAAAAGATGAAATATAGTTTATTGGTTGATTTATACTCAATTTGAATCAACAATAAACAATTTATGAAATGTGCCTGATTTACTTCAACTGTTGCCTTTTAAATTGATGAATCAATTAAATTGTCCAATTGGTACACCCCTAATTTCTTCATGACATTACGGAATCCCTAGGCGGCCATGCATTATTACTCTTTTTTCTGTTGTTTTCTCGTGATCACAATATAACAAAAGTTGTTTTCTCGTGATCTTGTCTTAATTTTCCTGTGTACTGGACATCAATGGGGTTCCATTTCAAAGGGAAATCCATAGTATAACACTATGGGAGTGCTCCTCGAGAGAGACAAATATGTGTGAGAGAATTCAGGAAGGGTGTTACGCCTTGCTCCCGTTTCATCACGGGGAGTAGCGCACACTTTCTGTGTGCAGTGTCTAGGTGTGGAGCATGCGACGGCAGCCCTTGAGAGGTCTGACTGCACATTAGAATGCCTGCATTAAGCAGCTCCGCTCACGACTTGCTGAAGCGAATTGGGTTTCAGAGCCTCGTGTCGAGGCAGCTAGCCGTTTCAGGTCCGGGGGATCTCTTAAGGATACAATAGAGGAGCTGGAGATGATTGCTGCTCTATCTCTTGCTCTGTCTTCCGGGTCCGGGTCTCCGCTGGATTTTGGAGCTTGCATCACGACTCCTCCTTCCACTATAGAAAGCCAAACCCCCCCCAAAAAAAAAAACAAACACGCGCACACACACACATAATAGTAATAATTCCTCTCTGACTCCAAGGAGCCAGAAGGATATGCTAAAAACTGAGAGCAGCATATAAAGTGCTGCATGAAGTGATTACTAAGGCTGGATGAGCTTTTTCTCCCCAGTGAAAGTAAATCCCTCACATTGCAGAAACTCCCCTGTCTTCCAGAAGTGCATGACAAAATATCAGGCTTCTGGGGGAAACCATGCATAAGCCATCAGATTATTCGGCCATTGTGAGGAATGTAGGGCATGGCTATTTAGCTATGCTGAAGGTGGAGGAGGCGCTTGCAAGCTACCTCTCTCCATCGACGGCAGGTAGTAGGGGTCAGATTTGCCATCCAAGTCACCGTGTAAGGCCACCGTGGCATTGGTGGGCAAGGCCTATGCAGTAGTAGTCTTGTTTGTGGGTCACTGCAGACAATGGCAGTGTTGCAGGCCTTCCAAGCAGACATGCTGTGTGAGCTCGACATATGGCGTAATTCAGCCAGTTCCTTCCCTGTTGTGTCAAGTTCAACCGGGCATCCACGAGTGGCACTACTAGCGCGAGGGAGACACTGAAGGATAGTGCAGCCCACCAACACCCACAGACAGCCAGGGGAACCAGACGGCCACAGTCGCGACCTGCTACTAGGTCTGAATGGTCATAAAGGCCAATCAGACAAAGAAGAGCAGTCCTGGGGGGCCGTTGAGGGACGTATCAAGGGACATGTAATTGTTAAGGCAGTTAGCCCCCAGTGCTACTGTATGGCCTCCGCTAGCCAAGGCTGTCCCAAGTTTTCAGTGTTCTCTGGTTAGCGAGCTGTCACAGGGCAACAGAAATCTGATGCTTTCCCTCCAATAGAATGTGGAATAGTTAACGTCACTAAAAGACAGTCTGGCAGCGTGGTAACTACTGAAAAATGTGTCTCCATGGGTTTTGTCTACTATAGAAAAGGGTTACTTAAAACGTAAATGTTGATTCTACAACAGTGCTGCAACATGTTTGTAGAAATATTAACACCAGTGTTTCTGCACCACACATATTCATTCGATATTACAGCCTGGATATTCATTCCTCCCCGGGCGCGAGTGTCTTGCAGTGACCCTCGGGCTTGGGTCTTTTTGAACAGGCTGTAGCCTCGGTATGACGGAGTGGGTATTCTTGTTCCCATAGTGTTATGCTAAACGCAACATGGAATTCCTTTTGAAAGGGAACGTCTGGGTTACGCATGGAACCCTGTTCCCTGAGAAGGGAATGAGATGTTGCGTAGCTTTGTCATACCGGGGCAGGCCTGTGAATTGTGTCTTTGCTTCAGATAATAGAGGCTGACTGCGTGGTTCACAGTTCCTGGTCGTGCGCGAGGGGTGCTCCCATAGTGTTATGCTAAA
This sequence comes from Noturus placidus, assembly GCA_022414735.1. NCBI lineage: Eukaryota > Metazoa > Chordata > Actinopteri > Siluriformes > Ictaluridae > Noturus > Noturus placidus. The sequence goes on along the minus strand of JAFFST010050547.1, from coordinate 3,316 downwards.
CACAACGTCTCGTTCCCTTTCAGGGAGCAGGGTTACATACGTAAGCCTTTGAATAAGTTTTTGGTTAAATGCCTGAAATAAGGTCTGTGGTAAACACAAGCTCAATATATGTTCACATTTTATTTTTTAAAAAGCTTTAACATGTCTTGAAAAAGACGGTTGCTAACTAGTGGCTAAATGGGACTACAGAAGTTGTCGCGGACATTAAACGTCATCAGGTCAAACAGGAAAACTCTTTTATTACAGCCTCGTTGTATTTATACTCACACTCTTGCAACTCAACTTGTAGATTTATCAATTTATATTATTTTCCAATTGTATTGTTTTTTAAAAGAAAGACTGAAAGAGTTGACGGAAGTGTAGCGGCGGTGGCGTTGAAGTCATGTGACCGTGGTGTAGTTTGTTTATAGCCTAACATTAGCTTTTTTTTACTTCTGGCGAGTGTATAGGCTTCAAAATCTTATGAATCTTATCTTAATGAATGTAACATGTAAGAATCATAAAGTTTTGCTGGTCACAGTGCTTATTTTTTGCAATAATCCAAAGGCAATGGAAAAATCCCATTGGCTTTTTGTCGAGGGAATCAGGGTGATGCTAACTTCTGGGGTGTCCTAAAAAATACCTCATCCCTGCAGGATTGACGACTTCCACATTAGTGTCCAACACTTGAAAAGGGGACACACGCAACTCTCTCTTAATAAAGACTCTCTTAAAAAAGTAGTAAAAAGTAATAATGCATGGCCCCTTAGGGCTTCCGTATGATATTAATCAACACCATTTAATTTTGGGGAGCTAGCTACAATGACTGTCCACAATCAGCAACTGAACAAATAGCTCAACTTATCTAAAGTTCTTGTTTCTTTTTTCTTTTTTTAAAGTGGAAAATTCCACTTTCATCTCTTATCTTGACTAAGCATACAGTAGGGGAAAAGAATATTTGCTCCCCTGCTGATTTTGTACGTTTGCCCACTGACAAAGAAATGATCAGTGTATAATTTTAATGG